>CM023946.1:36965973-37123425 GCA_013407115.1 Glycine latifolia
TGCAACCACCACCACTACCGCTACCAATAATACCACCTCCATCACCATCATCACAACCACCACCAATATCGTTGCAACCACCAGCACCACCGCGTTGCCACCACTTGTTGCCACCACCATTGCCCCAACACCATCGACATTGCTATAATCACTCGCACCACTGCCACGCAACCACTAATACCACCTCCGTTACTACCAACAACAAAAACGTTGTCGCCACCAACACCACTAATACCACCTCTATTACCACCATCACCAACACCGTCATTACCATCACGATCACTACTGGTATCTTTATCGTTGTTGTTATTGTTAATACCACCATCACCATCATTTTTTTCCATCACCACACAAAAGCACTTTTAAACTAATTTTAATACGATATAAAACTTCCAAATTAGTTTATTTGAATCTAATAATATTTTAAAAATGGGTTTAATTTAAAAAAAAAACTAAAACTAAAAATTGGTTGTTATTTTAAAAAATATTGATACTCAAAACTAAAAACACCCCAAGTGGATCCTAAAATAAATGTTTTTTAAAAGATGTAAATAAGATTTGCTTCTTAAAATAAACAAAAATTATTTTTTAAGAAGAAACAGTTTAAACAAATAAATTAGAAAATATATAAATTACTTATTTTATAAAAATAAACGTTTATTTCAATAAATAAGTTTAAACAAATTAATCCTATGATTGCATTACCGATTCTAAGAGATTCATAAGTTTCCATGAAAATCAAAACCATAACCATGATATAACGGCCACAATTGTAATTCAAAGTTTAAAACCTTATCGGATATACATAAACCAACACATGCTACTTGCAATTTGATTTATATATTTTGCTTTGATTTCGTTAACAATTTGAATCATGGGTTAATTTCAAAATAACAATTATGAATTTATCGATATACCTGATGGGATTTCGGGTGAACTTCTCCATTTAGATTTGCAAATAGCACAATTGTAGCCAAGGTTCAACAATCGATCACATATTTCCCTAGCTCAGCAAGCAATTCCTGCAACTCTTAGGCACCATTGGGTGCCGCCGGCAAATACATAGCATCTCCGATATATTCAGTTCCCTTAGAACCCTCTTCGTTGCTTCCTGAACTTTTGTCTCACATGAACTAGTCCTGCATAAAATTGCCTTCACAAATGAAAAAAAAAAAAAAGATTGAAATTATCTATTCAATTCATTCAATTAAAAAGAAATATTATTTGATTATCAATATTTCGTTGAAGAATTTATAAGATTGGCTTGATTATAAAAAAAAATAAGAAAGGAAGAAAAAGACAATGGATTCTATTCCTTCCATTAACAAAAAATTAATAATTGATTGAAGACTTGACGTATGATGGTGTTTTAGTTCACGATTCTAGACATGAAACAAGACAGTGATTTGCTTCCCAAACCAAATTCAACTTTTTTCTTCTTCTTCATGACAAGATTATATAGTGGTGAATTATAGATAGTAGATATAAATATTGTGCTAGAATTTGTGCAACGTGATCGAGTGAAGAGATTTTACTACAGTCAACTAGATTTCATTAAAGAAATTAATTGTCAAAAAAATTAATAAATATTTTATATTAATAATATGATAACATAAAATAAAAGAATTCCTATGGTAAATTGTACTCCTTAAGAAGTTGATTTTGTTCCTCCCAAAAAGCTTTACCACTTTTTTAGTACAAATACTTTCATGGTCATTCTCGTCGTCTACATCATTATCGTTGCTCGAATTGGATGAATCCCAAAAAGTATCAGCAAAACTCACATCGTCGTCGGAGCTCCGGCGGGTAGCCGGTATAGTGGAGAATTCTTTTTCCATGAGTGTGCAAATGAATGTCAATGTCTCTTTATACATAGAATTTGAGAGAGAGATATGTGTGTCACAAATATGACAGATACAAAGTGAATCCACGATATAAAGTGAATGTAACCAAAAAAGCAAGTTTACATGAAGAAATTATGCTCTAGACCACATTCAAAATATGACAGAGATCGGAATTGAAGTTCCTTGAATTTAATTATCACTGTCTAATGTCTTAGTTGTCACACCTACTGCTTAGAAACAGTAAAAGGGTGGAAAAGCTAATTAAAAAAAAATCACGAATAAAGTAATCATAAAAAAGCTTATTCAACGTGATAAAGATAAACCATAAAAGAAACAAAGTATAAAGTAATTGATAAATTAATAAAAAATATCTCGTTAAGTGATTATTTAGTATCCAGCGGATAACATACAACATTTGACATGATATGATAAAATTATTACACAATATATAACTACAATATTTGTCATTTTCTTCGGTGAGGATAATTCAAGAGCTTCACATACCATATGACATATGCATATATTATTAGACGAATATAAATTTGACAAAATACTATGGCAACTTGCAAGAAGTTTGATAAGTCTCTTTTGTACAATGAAAGATGCAGAAATTGTTTATTTAAAAGATAGCTTTGAGTTTGAGTAGAGTCATCTGATTAAGGAAGTATCAACAAATGAACACAGTATATGTATGTTTTCTACACATGTTTTGCCAGAAACAAAGGCATAGAATGTGAGGGAAAAATAAAAATGCGATGAGCGTGTGGATCGAAAAGCGGGAATCAAACCCAGGTCTCTACCATGTCAGGATATTATTCTATCACTAGGCCACTGGTGCTGTTGAATTTTTGTAGCATTTTTAATTATCTTGATGCTGCAATAGTGTTCGGCATTGAACTTTTATGCGGAACAATCAGAATAGAAGAAAAAATTGTTCAAAATAGAATCCAGATTTTTTTTGTTTTTGTTTGGTTTGACTCACCTTATTCAAGTTCTGTTGGGTAAAAATCCGGGTGCGCTCACAATATTCTCAAACACAAATCAAATCAAAATGCGAAAACGTAACAGATCAAAAACGCGATAACAGATATGGACAAGAACACACAATCAAAATAGCTTTACCTGGGAGAAAATTTTCTTCAATGTGAAGAGGAAAAACCCACAGAACCAAGTCCAGAATCAAATATCCATTATAACAGTAACTGATTACAGAGGATCAAACTACACATTGGTGGCTCACTCAACCTTTCCAACAATGGTGATAATCAAACGAACCTAGAATGTTTCACTCAAACTCTCTCTAGGAATCTCTCAAATGCAAAGCACGCAGGCTTGCTCAAATAAACACTCAAGAATGTCTATTGAGACTCTCAAAAATGCGGAGTCTCACTCACACTCAATCTCTCAATATATGTGATACTCAGTCTCCTTCTATCTCTCTCTGTCTTCATCTATAAATGTCATAGTCATATATAGAGAGAAATTAAGTTTAGGGATCATATATAGAGAGGAATTAGGTTTAGGGATTTCAGCACCCTAAACTGGAATGGTCCGAGGTCAACACCTTGGAACTTGGGCCAAAGTCAAACATTCCCATTTTTTCGTGCATAGGGATTTGGGTCAAGCATTAAAGCAGAAATTATTCAACAAATTCAAGTTCAGTATAAAATCATTAAAGATGGTAAAGATGATCACATGTGAAGAATTATAATTAAGAAAGGATATATGAATATGAAAAAGTAAGGTAAGTTCATATTGAAGAAAAAGAGGGTAAAAAATTATAAATAAATAATAAAATAATATTAGATTCACATTTTTATAATCTAATTTAATTCAAAAAATTTATCTCAATTTACTATTTTTTTTTCATTTTTTCCATTCTACTAAATGGATTATAAAGGTACTAATACAGCTGAACAGTGAAACATTCTTGAACATAACAAACGTCTACACTTTTTAGATAAAAGTATTCATGGATCAGATTTGAATCTGTTATCCAATCTTATCAAAATTTGAGTTATATTTGGTTAAATTTATGCAATTTTATTGATAGATCCAATCCGATATATATAATTTGGTGAGTTTAACCTATATATTGCTCACTACTATTAAGAGCCAACTGATAACAGACAACATTGTCACAAACATTAACGTTTGAAAATGACCAAAATTTAAATAATAAAAAAATAAAATCAGGGAGCCAATTCGATGAGTACTTAACGTAAATTGTTCGTTCAAGAAAACAGCATTTAACTTATTCATTTTTGACGAATATAATTTTGACAGATCTAGAAAACTCTTGCAAGAACAAAAAACACTTTTCCAACAAATAATGCGAAGAAAATTTGTATTTACTAACTTAAAAGGATAGCCCAGGCCCTACAGTTTAAGCACCGTGTCACCTGGAAAGTGAGATGTGTGTTAAGTTGATGGCTCCCAAAACAAATTGAAGCTTATATAGTGCTGATATAAAATATTCATTATGAACTGCAAAGTGCAAAATTACCAAGTTAATTATATATAATCTTTATCCATCACGTAAACATATAGTACAAAACTACAAATTAAATCCAGGAGAAGTGCAAATTAATTAGAAAGTATGCTAATTACGTAGCACCAACAAACTCTTGATTTTTTTACAATCGAATTAATTCTTATAAATAATAAATTGAATGAATGGAATTTAAATAGATAACATAATGCAACTTGTTTCAGTGCCATGTCATATACAGATATACTCATGTATAACATGAATGGCCACCTTATGGTTTAATCATACTTCATAGATGACATAAGATTGCACCACCAAACCTTGTCTACTTCATAAATTTATTGAAAGTTATTGATAATAATAAAAATTAACCCAGATTGTTATATATATATATATATATATATATATATATATATATGGCAGAATCAATATCTAGAATTCTAGATATATTATGCATTACTTCTTTTAATAGCCTGAAATCACAGCTTTATCAAGGTCACGTTTACACCAACAATAACATTCCCTAATTATCTTCTAGTTTTAGATCTAGTGACATTAACTCAAATCACAGACCCCCTAAATTTATCTTCCTTGTCACACTGACTTTGTGACTTTTATAACAATCTTCCTTGTCTCACCTAAATTTAAACACCTCTTTATTAAGGTCAGAAACCTATCATATCAGTAACCACCATCAGATTGATCAAGAGTATATACTAGTCAATTTCAATTTTCGAACACCTAAAAATACTAGCATAATACAACCGTGCACCATGTTAGCATTCTTATAATATAGCATTAGCATATATCATACACTAAAACCAAATTTGAAGTCTAGCGTGTTATTCTCTTATATAGTTATGAAAGGAAAGAAGAAACATAAAAACAACTTCAATCTCAGAAGCAACTCAATAAGTTGAAAGAACTATCAAAACTAAGATTTGAGTTCTGAATTACTAGAGAATATAAACAAGGCACTCTGAAATCAAACCAATAAAAAAAGGAGAAAAAAAAATGAAGATGACATCATTTTCAAAAAAGGTTTGCACCAGCCGGGAATCGAACCCGGGTCTGTACCGTGGCAGGGTACTATTCTACCACTAGACCACTGGTGCTTCTTGAAAATTATTTTTAAAATTTTTATTAGTATTATGTCTTTTAGAGGTGTTCAATTCTTGATAAGACAAAATGTCCGTACGCACGATCCAATTTTTCAAGTGGTCAAATAAAACTGCTGCCTTTCACTGCATGCAGTGAGTTAAAATCATATTAAAGTTGACAAATTAGAAAAAGAAACCTACTTTTATTTTTATTATTAAGAATTAAAAAAAACGCCTGCTGAGGACTCAAACTTATAACAATATTTAAGTTAAAACAAATCAATTTATGTGCTTTAGGAGATACTTTTTATATTTTTAAAAAAATGAAATCTTTCAAAATCATAATTTAGTTTATTTTTATATTTATTTCTTTACTTTTGTATCTTTTAACTTTTCAATTATGTTTTACATTTATTTTTTATTTTTGTAAAAATAAATATTAAAGGACATTTGATTTGTTAATAAATTAAAAATATATACTTTATCACGAAACAATGTAATTTAGTTGACATGATAAGTTTATGGAAAAATATTTGGGTTTAACTTTCACATAATACATATGAAATGTTCCACCCAAGAGCCAAATTAATACCCTAATTATGATAGTTAAAAAAATATATATACTTTATTACATATAAGAATATTAAGTAAATAAAAATATACATTATTAAAATTTCCTTAAAATATTTGTTTTTATTTAATTAGTTTTTTACTTTTTTAATATTATTTTTAAACTCATATGATTAATGCAATTGTGTAAAATATTTATGTGAGAGAACGATTTATTTAATGATAGAATCTGATTTTATTTTTTTTTGTGTATAAAAATTCTTTGACTCAATAATAATCATGTGCCATGAACCAAATTGATTCTATGACTTAATGCATTAGAGAACACTCGAAAAACACACTATTATATATGAAATCACGTTGCTATAATATTGGGATAATCTGTTAGTGAGTAGTTTTAAAACAAAACGTGGATCACATTCAAGATAAAACCAACAAAGACTCGTGCTAACTTGAGCATCAAAGTCATTATAAGTGGTCTCCCTTATCATTCCGATCAGGAATCTAGGCATCAAAGCATTGGGTCAGATACCATCAACATGAAGGTCAACCAGGAGGCTCTTGAGAAGCACATAGAGGCTCCCCTGTGCTAGATCATAACACTTAACAATAGTTCAATCAGCACAAGACCATCATTAAAAGCTTGACCACACGATCCGATAGTCACTTGATGCCTATTCACTCCTTCGCACGTAGACTTGTATAAATCATTCATTCTACTTATTTGACAAAATCTATAAGACAAACAGACACACAAGAATAAAGGAAAACACACACATCACATAAGCTCAACAAAGTCGAGCGTTTACCCACCAACTCATTCCCGTGATGAACATAAATGTTACATCCTTGGCCAAAATTATAATTATGCTGGGTTATTTTATACGGATAAAAAAATAATAATAAATAGATGAAATAAAATAATAATTTTACAAAAATAATTTTATATTATCATTAATTCAGTTATAAATTTTATAATTTACTATTAATATTGTAAGGAATATAAGTAGAAAAAATATAATTAATATTATATTAAAAAATTAAAATGACAATTATTTTGAGACAAATTATTTTTTTAAAACACGACTATATAATAATGAGATGGACGGAGTACAAATTACATTACATTTAATTCCACTTCAGTGGCTGATCCCGTTATTGAATTCCTAACCTATCCACATTAGGACCAATCCAAAAAAGCCTCTGAAATTAAATTTCCTTGTGAGGAACTAAAGCAAAACCATACAAAACCACCAACATTTCTTATTATACATTTTTAAGCATGTGATCATCAAGAATTATTTTTTATCAATAACGGAAGAAACAAATCCACTAACAAGAAGCCTCTGCACATATTTGCCGAGAATATCCACTTCAAGATTCACTTTATCCCCAACATTCTTCAGAGTTCAGAGGAATCCCCACATTTTGCTGAGTATAAGCCACCAACATGAAATCGAAACACTCTTCATGGTCAAACACATCGACAAAAGTCAAACTAGTCCCATCTCACAGCAATGATCTCGGTGAAGAATGAAGAAGTAGCGACAGCACTGTGTTGTGTTGTGTATGTGTTTGGGAGTATCTAACTATTTATATGGTCTTGCTGGGTGCCTCTAACATCTATTAGATACTGATATGACCCCAGTCTGGGATTGGGCTCTTGGACAAAAGACACCGTAGGTTAAAAGATCATTTTAACACTCAAATTCCTTTCCAAGATGTGGGATGCATAACAAATTAGTCTTTTAAAATGGAAAAATATAAATTTAATTTTTGAATGAGTAAATAAAACAATAAATAAGTGTTAGTTGCTAAATTTCTGATATTATTTTATTATTAAGTTGTAATGTTTAATAACTAATTCTCGTAAGTTATATCTTTTGAAAACTAAATTAATATTAAATTACAAAATAAAAATTAATTTGTCATTAAATTATTTCTAAGATCAATTTGTTCCATTTTTGTAATTCAGAGACTAAACTTGAGGTTTATATTTTTCAGAGATTAATTTATTAGTGCCTCACACTTTTAATAATAAATTTGATTATTTATCTTATTTCTTAATATTATATTGATGAAAATGGTTTATGAAATTAATAAAATGATAAAAAATAGTACATAAAATTATAAAGTATTGATTAATTTAAGTCTATCTTTTATTAGTTGGTGTTATTTAAACATGTTAAAAAGGTTGAAACAACATCTTAACTTATTAAGGTACCTGAGTGACAACCAATTAGACACATATATGTGGTTGTCATTTCATTTCTAATATATCATTAAGAAGACTTAAGGGTGATTTGGTTGTGTAGAATACAAGAGAAATAAAGAAAATTGAAAAAAAATTAAATAAAAGTAGTGTAGTAAAGTTATGGAGATGTAAGACAAACTATATTTTTTTAATTTATCCTTAAATAGTAGCTTTTTTCTGAATTTGAATAGTAGTTTTTTCTCTTTAAGCAAACCACCCTTAGTTTCTCCGTTCAATGGTTGAGGAAGCATAAGAAACATGTCCTCGATATTTCTCCCCAGTATTTTTTTTTGACAAATTTTAATTATTAATTATTAATATTTTATTAATGGGAAAATCAAATATACGACTCTTTCCTCTCTTTCTTTTTATTTTATCACTTAAACAATCTTACAAGCTTCCTAAGAAAACTAAGCCTCTAATGAAAACGGCTATGATGTTAAGAATTTTGATCGTGAATCGTGATGATGAAAGGTGCCTTCTACCAAGTGTTGGAGCAAAATGCCCATAAATGCACAAGGACCATTTAACTATGGTACCAGAAGACAATGCTATAAAGAGGTTGGTTCCGTTAATAAAAAATAAAGTCATATTTTATAAGGATATGAATTTAATTTTTTTTATTTATATAGAAATTTAATGAACAAATAATTTGTAAGTATTTATGTATATAATACAAAATTTTCACGCGTCAATTTAATTGGAATTTTCTTCTACTTCTACCTCGTGAATGGGAATGTAAAACCAAATTAGTCAAATTAACGCCTTGGTCACTTTTTGCACAGTTTTTTTTCTACCAAACAGTGCTAGAAATTAACATTACTGTCGAGAAGCAGCAAGTGCTGACTGCTGAAAAGAGAGTAACCTTTCTTGCTAATTGAACCAATTGAAAGGAAAACAAAAGGACACAAAAGAGAGGACACAAGAAGAATATTAAAACAATTTAGCTTTGTGTTTAGGTTGGAAAATTTTCACCTGCTTTATTTTGTATCTTACTAAATATTATTCATGCAAAGAAGTAAATGAAACTGAAAAGGACATAAAAACTAATATAACTTTTTCTCAATACACATAATATTAGGATGAGAAAAAGACTCAAATATACTCTCAAAATTAAATGGCTAAGAGATTATATAAGATATAATTTATATTTGTATTATTATTTTTATTATAAATAATTAGATGTTGTCACATGAATGAATAGTATCTATTGATTAATATTAATTAGATTTATATAAATGTATTCCTCCTTTAGGACAAGAATGAATAAGAAATGAAGAAATTTATATTGTTTCTCTTTTATCTTCTTTATTGCTTTGATTAGGTAACTTAGAATAAGCCTAGAATTAGCTTTGTAACACATAACTACATAAGTGATCAAGTGCAAATACCAACATAAAATTGGAATTGCTTATATAATTACATACACTCCACGGAAGAAGGGGGAGACAGCAGCAAAACTAGAAGAAAAAAAATATTACAAGACGGTGGCATAAACAGTGAGGAGACAGATAAGAATTTCACCTAACACAACACAAAGATGTACTATAATTTCAGTGCATTACTACCCCATTGTTTTCTTTCCTAAAACCCTCAGCATCCTTGAAATTTCAACACTTCATTTTTAAATTTAGCCATATCCCTTGAAGAGTTTCATTGTGCACCAACTTTTTACTCTTTGTTTTTTTTCTTGTGGAATCCATGGGCAAGACTAGGACGGCATGCTATCTTCTGTTAAGGTTCTTGGCCTTCGCTGCAACGCTTGCAGCGGTGATTTTGATGGCTACTAGCCATGAGACAGCTACCATCTTCACAGTGACCTTTGAAGCAAAATACACCAATTCCCCTGCCTTCAAGTAAGTGTCTTCTGGTGCGTGTAATTTTAATCATTTTTGTTCAACAAATTGTTAGTTTCCATAATGCTGAAAACTGATTAAAAAAATTCTATCTAGGTACTTTGTGACTGCATATTCTGTTATCACTGTCTATGGATTTTTGGTGCTCTTTCTTCCTGCAAAAAGCTTGCTATGGAAACTAGTGGTGGCCTTGGACTTGGTAAGTGCTCTAAAACCTCTTTTTTCTGTTAGTTGTGAGTCTCAAGTGCACATGCAATACATTAGTGTGACTAATCAATAGCATCCAACCCATAATCAAACTCTCATAAAAAAGCATAAAATACTAAGAAAAACCTTGAATTTTGTCATGTATTAAAATTTTCATCTCTTTCGAAATTGAAGGAAAGAAACTCCAATCCATATATTATTTTTTTAGTTAAAAACTTAGGACAAGATGGTTCCCCTCTTCCAAGACAGGATAAGCCTTCGGGAGTTCGAATTCAAAAAGTACTTACAAAGATACTTACACTTAACTCATCCAACGAGATGAGTGAAGATTTGAACCTTCTACCTGTTAGATGACGCAAGACCATATTTTGCTTCACTCAACCAACTTCAGGGTTCTCTAATTGATTACACCTTTAGCTGACATTTTATATCATAAATCATTAAACTAAAGATTTGGACTATTCACTGAGAGGAGTTGGCTTCCCTAGAGGAGGGATGTATTATAAATTGCCAAGTAACAATATTCTGATTCGAAATTCTGAAAATAAATTTTAGTATTTTGAAAATTTAATATACATGTTAATCGAACTAAATGACATGATCTATGTACTTATCATCTCACCTAATGAGATTATATTAATATGGACAAATATTTTATTTTATAATATTAGCACTTCATATTATAGATGGGTCAAAAATTTAACAAGTGTTATATCAACTGGTTCATTTTATGTGTAGGTGTTTACCATGTTAGTCGTCTCAAGCTTCTCTGCATCTTTGGCTATAGCTCAGGTGGGAAAGAAAGGAAACAGTGATGCAGGTTGGCTACCAATATGTGGCTCAGTCCCCAAATATTGTGATCAAGTGACAAGATCTTTAATAGCTGGTTTCAGTGCAATGATTATATACATAATTCTTCTGTTGCATTCCATTCATACTATCATAGACCCTCTCCTCTTAAGACAAAGTTGAGCAACTTTTTGGGGTCAGATGTGTTAGAACATTGATAGTAGAGTTTGTGGTAGGTCATTAGTTGTTGTACCAACAGTTTCATTATGCTTCACATTAGTTTGACTCTTTTTTTATGTGGTTTTCTTTTTACTTCCCTTCTTTCTTGTAATATTTTTCTTTGGCTGAAATGTGGTTTTCAATTTTCATTCTTTAAAATATCACAAACTTTCTATTAGATCCTTTTAAATATCATTAGTTTTCTAATTAGTCTCTTAATTTTTGGAGTCGCATAAGCTTTTCTATTTTGCCTCTTGATTTTTAAAGTCACGTAGACACTTTAGATTGTTAAGATTCTGCGAGGAAAATTATTCTTAATAAACAATTAGTGAGAATAATTGTTAACAATTAAGATATTTTCTTCCATATCAAGTAATCCTTTTTTAAGGTTCTGTCAACACTTGTCTTAAGAACAATTTAAAAAAATAATTTTTATTAAAAATACAGTAGAAGTATATTAATAATTTTTTAAAAATAATTTTATTACTTTTAATTCCTTAAATTATATCATGAAAATATTTAGTATCATTTTGTAAAAATTATGTACTACATAACTTAATAGTGCAAATCGCAACAGGACGTTGACACATGAGATGATCAAAGCATGTGAAAGAAGATTTTTGCCTTCTGTATAAGTCTGGGTTTGAATCTTCTTGAACCTATATAAGCATGGGTACTCTTTCAAGATCTCTTGAGATTCTCATGTTGCGATTATCAGGTCCAGGAAAACTGCTTCTGATTTTAAGTATGTGTATTAATTTTCTAAGGGAACTCAATAATTTTTTCTAGCATGTCCTTGACGTTGTTCACGTAATCACGCGAGGGTTGCTTTTTTTATTTTTTATTTATTTTTCTATTGTGTAATTGATGTAGAATATTACTAATTTTGCTAATTTTGCTGATAATTAAAATAACACCCTAAAGAATATTAGGTTTTCTGTGTTTATATTACTAAATTTTAAAAATTAATACTAAAAACCTAAAACTTAACTTATACTAACTCAACAAATCTAGTAGTGTTCTTTAACACTTATGTGTCATATAAAACAGAAAAATACCTAAACATAAATTAACTTTCATATATTGGGAGATATAAAATTATGAACATATTCTTTCATGCAAACTACTTCATGTTTCAAGCTCTTCCTTTGAGCATGTTACACTTGTTTAACTTGTAAAAACATGAAATTAGAATGAATGAGATATAATATTAAGTGAGCACTCTGAAAAATTTAGGTTGACTCTATATTTCATAAATCATTTAATTCTCGTGACTTCTCCTTTTTCTTTTTTTAAACATTTAATCTCACAATTATTATTCCATCTCATTATTATTTTTATGTCCTTGAATCATATTTTAACATTTACTTAGGTAGAGTTGATCACCTTGATCATCTCTAAGGCTACTAATGTCCTAAAAGTATCTCAAGTGATAGATCTCAAATTGATATTTTAGACCACTTTTTGATAGATCTCATAATGTCACGTAGGATTAAAGATCTCTTCTATTTTTTTCTTTAGTAATAGATCTCGTTTTGAGATTTTAGAAAAAGAGAAAAAAAAATTATTCTTTTTTGAACACTGTGTATATCTTAAAGGTTCTTCTATAAAAACTCATTCTTCATGTTAGAGATCTATCCACCTCATTTATTAGAAGATTTAGTGAAGATCAGATCTTGAACTTAAGATATTTAGTTAAGATCTTACCCTAAAGATACTCTAAGATACTTAGATATCATTCTCATACTTTTAACCGCTAACTAGAATCTCACTTTACTATGACATTGAATAAAAATGTCCATAACACTTTCTTTTTTAAAACTGCCCAACTAGGGAGCACATCCCTTCTTTATCTAGCATAACATCTTTTTACAACATAATTACATAATATCCGTAAATTGAACTCATTCATATACATAATATAAACAAATTCCAATCAAGGGAAGGGGAATAAAACCAAACTTTATACATTTAAAAAATGAGACATATAATAACCAGAAAAGTATAACAAAAATCAGTTTATATAAATGTTCTCTTATATATGTATATTTATGAACATAAACATGTCACAACATCATTATTCAAACACCAACTAGTATTGGCCAATGCACATATACCATTGTGGGGGCAATTGCCCCCACAAGAATTATTTATTTATTTATATATGTGTATTAAAAAAACTTTTGTCCCCATAAAAAAATAGATCCTGTCCTCACTAGATAAATTTTTTTAATAAGATGAATGTAAATAATTGTAAAATATAAAAGAGGTGATAAATTGATACTAATTTTACCCACTTTATCCTTTTAAATTTTTCTGTTTTTAATTTTTTATTACCATTTTTAATAAAACTTATATAATTTTTTGTTTGAGAAAATATTAAACTATTTTTTGTCCCCACTCAAAAAAATTATAAATCAATCATTGCCAACTAGTTTCCATAAAACAACAAATATTTATGATTCACATTTTAAACACCTCCTATCAAAATCTTTCATACTATTTTTAGATTCATTCTTGTTAGTCATCGTGAAATCCCCTACACTAGTTTGAGAGTCAATTAAGCACCCTCAACTTACTTGTCTATCCATAATCAACAATAATTGGACACTAATTACGCACACATAGTATTTGGTGCACTCATTATGTACCAATGACAAAACATATTTGGAAACTCCTACTGTCCTAGATACAATACCTATGTATTTGCCATTTCCAATGGCCTGACTTAATGGTCAAAATCCATCTTAACAACGACAATTCATTTCATATACACTAAAGAAT
The DNA here is from genome assembly GCA_013407115.1 of Glycine latifolia. Lineage (NCBI taxonomy): Eukaryota > Viridiplantae > Streptophyta > Magnoliopsida > Fabales > Fabaceae > Glycine > Glycine latifolia. The sequence continues at coordinate 36,980,088 of CM023946.1, forward strand.
TCAATTAAGCCTTTTAGAAAAAACAATTTTCTCACTCCAATACATCATTCAAAGTTAAAAACATGGGGGTGAGTGTTGAGGAATATATTCAACCAAGCAAGACCCATAGGTTACTTTAGTGTATAAGAGTTTTGGTTTGAAACTCACCTTCTCAAAGCAATCATTTTTCCATTTAATAATTTCTAAAGAACATAATTGTCTCCTTCTAATATATATGGACGGTTCCAACACCATAATCACATTATACAACACCAAACACTTATGAATATACAAGGGTAAAAACTAAGGAAGTAACTAAATAACTATAGCTTTTATATTATCTAATTTCCCCTTTGAAAGGTGCCCCAAAGATGCTATATGGACCATTTCTCGCTTAAGTGATGTTTTCTCTGTTAAGCTCAGATTCTTGCTGAAACTATAATTACTTTTTGCTTAAGTCAAACTCTCATATATTCTCCTGGAAAGAACCTTCACTTAAGTGAGACTCTCTCCTTGCTTAGGTGAGATTCCATGGTTAAGCTAGAAATTTTCTCACTTAAGCTAAAAAAATTCTTGCTTAAGCCTTACAGCAAAAAACTACACTTCATGATTTAGGTCCTCTCGAACCCAAAATTGTTCCTAAAGATGTGACAATTATAAGAAGACTTGATCATCAGAATATATTATTGGAATAATTGTCATTCAACTGAGAAAAACAATAAAATCATAATATAGTGTAATCAATTGGTTACTTGGCAATTAAGGTATTATTAAATTATAAAAGAAACTCAGTAACACTTAGAGATATAGAAAAAAGCCATTGAGATCACGCTGCTACTAAGACTCAAATTCTGTTCAAGGTAGTAATCATGATTGTGGAAATACAGTGGAAAGAATGCATAGATACAGAGGCGGACCCACGTACAAGAGAAGGGGGACAAGTGCCCACCCTTAAAACTTGAGCTAAAATTACCAAAGTACCCTTCTTTTTACATTTTTCACAAAAGTTATACTCAACCCTAAACAATGCATCCGTTTGGACCATTTCCCTTACCTCTCTCATTCTCTCGTTCTCCATCTCAGTCTGTCTCTTCTCTCGTTCCCCCTTCTCCGAGTACGAGAATCCGACGCATTCACGCAACTGTTCAGTGCTCACAGCCAGTGGCAAGACTCTGACGTTGCGATGCAATCCGAGACTCCATCTTAGTCCTTTGTGTTCTGCCTCTGCTCACGGTCAGTAGCATCCTCGGAAGGATTTCCGGAAGAGACTATGTCATCACGCACGCACGGCTACGGCCTTCATCTCAAACAGTTGATTTCTGAAATCTGATGTATATTGCGCTGCAGATTTTTGAAATCGGAGTAATTTCTGAAATCACGACTTTTGGTATGTTGATGTTAAAATATTTGCCTTTATTATTTAGGAGTTCATATTGGAGGCCTGCACAAACATCTTGAAACCCAATTTCCATCTCCCAGTGCGCAGTTTAGAGTTGAAAAATAGGTTAGTTTGAAATTGTTCTAAATCCATTCATTATTCTACTAAATGTATTTATTTATTTGTTTTTTTGTTTGTTTTATTCTTTTTTCATTTCTGAGAAAATGTTTTTATACTATGCGTACTTATAAATAATTTGGACAGTGTGTGTATTGTCCAAATTAGTTGGGAACTTTAGGATGCATGCTCTGGGTAGGATTTCTGGAAGAGACACAAAAAATGATCTTTTCTTATTTGTGATGCATCTAGAGCTTTAAGCCATGTTCTCTCATAATTTGTGGGTAGTATTTTGTTGGACAATAAAATAGACATATTTGGAACAATGGTACTTTAAAGTTGTTAATGGATAAGCATATTGTTAATATTTTGGAGTATGACCATGTTGCTTTGTATTCGAATTATACTGAGATAATATTATGGAGTTTGGCCATTGTTTTTTGGTATATATTGATTCATTTTTTTCATTTGCCATTTTTTAGGATGGAAAAGTATTTAAGTTCTTTTTTTACAAAGTCAAGTAGAAGTAGTGCTAAACGTTCTCGATCTGAATTTTCATCTATTGATTTAGTACAAGATGAACAAAATGAGTGTTCAAGAAAGGGAAATGATTTGTATGTTCCTGATCCGGGTAAAATATTTCCTATTATGAGATTTGCGAAGAGTGCTCAAGAAAGGGAAATAATTCAAAGAATTTATCTAATGAATGGTCCTTGTCAACCAAAACTTGAAAACTTTCCTCAATCTTTAATTGGAGGTAAAATGCGTAGATCTAATCCTCAATGGTACAATGAGTTTGACACTTGGTTGGAGTATAGTGAATCAAAAGATTTTGTATTTTGGTTGCATTGTTATCTATTTAATTGTGAGCATGGTGATGGAAGCCTTCATAAGTTGTGCATCAATGCTACCAAAGATTTGATGAATCAAAATCAACATATTGACATTGTTGTGTTTGGCATTTTTGACAAAGTCAAACAAGATTATCGTATTCGTTTGAATGGTTCTATTTGATGTATTCGATATCTCATACGACAAGGTTTGGCTTTCCGGGGACATCATGAGACAGATGCTTCAATGAATTAGGGAAATTTTGTGGAGCTTGTAAAATTCCTTTGTGAAAGCAATGAGGAGATAAATAATGTATCTTTGAATAATGCCCCAGAGAATCTCAAAATGATAACTCTCTCAATTCAAAAAGATATTACTAATGTTGCTGCTAGTTTAGTTACCAGAGCTATTATTTCAAATATTAAGGATAATTTCTTCTCTATACTAATTGATGAAGCTTGTGATATATTAATTAAAGAACAGATGGTCATAGTTTTAAGATATGTGAACTGCAACGGTGACATTATTGAGCGTTTTCTTGATTTTTTTCATGTTTCAGATACTACAACTAGTTCACTTAAAGAAACGATTGAGTTAATTTTTGTCTAAAATGGCTTGAGCTTGACAAAGATTCATGGTCAAGGTTATGATGGTGCAAACAATATGAGTGGTCAATTTAGTGGTCTGAAAAGCTTGATTTTAGTTGAAAATAATTCTGCTTACTATGTTCACTGCTTTGCACATCAACTTCAGTTAGCTCTAGTGGCTTGTGCAAAAAAGGTTTATGCTTTGACCGACTTCTTTAATTTTATAACGTTGGTGTGTAATGCAGTTGGTGCTTATTGCAAAAGAGCAGATATTTTGAGAGAAAAGCAATTTGATGAGATAGTCAAAAGTATTACAAGCGATGATATTCAATCAATGAGAGACTTGAATCAAGAAATGAGTTTGTCACGACCAGGGGACACACGTTGGAGCTCACATTACCGATCATTGGTAAGTATGTGTACATTGTTTGATCATGTGCTTGATGTGCTAGAAATTATAAAAGACGATACAACCATTATGCATGCAAAAAGGTCTAAAGCCCCTGGCCTTATGATGCGTATGTAAACTTATGAATTTGTATTACTTTTGAACCTGATGATCAAGGTCTTAGCAATAACTAATGAGTTGTCACAAACATTTTAGATAAAAGATCAATATATTGTGAATGCTATGACTCTTGTAAAAGTTTCAAAGGTGTTATTGCAGAATACGAGAGATAATGAGTGAGATAATCTATTTCAGAACACTTCTGAATTTTGTATAAAACATGATATAGATATCCCTGATATGGAAAGTGTACTTGCATTATAAGGGAGAACAAAATGTAGAGGACCAGTTACTCATCTGCATCACTTTAAGGTTGACATATTTTATGTAGTGATAGATACTCAACTTCAAGAGTTGAATGATCATTTTAGTGAAGTTAGTTCCAATTTGCTGGAATGCATGACATGTTTAAATCCGTGCAACTCTTTCTCAGCATTTGACAAGAATAAGTTGTGTGAATTTGTTGACTTTTATCATTCAGATTTTGATTTGAATGATTTTGTCATGCTTGAATATCAACTCAACATGTATATTGTAGATGTGCAAAGTGATCCTGATTTTTTGAATTTGCAAGGAATAACTAATCTTACCAATAGGATAATTGAAAAGAAAAAACATATTATCTATCCTTTAGTTTATTTACTTGTAAAGTTAACATTAACTTTGTTTGTAACAACTGCATTTGTGGAAAAAGTATTTTCAACTATGAAATATATCAAGACTGCACTTCGTAATCGGATGATGGATGAATGATTGTTTAGTATTTTATATTAAAAAAGATGTATTTGAAAGCATTGATAATAAGACAATTATGATAAAATTCTAAAAACTGAGACCTAGAAGAATAATATATGTACTTGAACTTATTAAATAGTCATTCTTCATTAATTTCCTAAATCCATCACTCCATAAATGCACCACCGCTACCTTAAAAAAATTGCTTTGCCTTTCCTACATTTATCTTTCTCCCTTTCCTTTTGATATTGTTCATTCCTCCATTAGTTCAATAATATTATATTGGTCTTCGTTTTACTTGATGTCTTTAATTATTCTATCGTCATGTTTTGATATCGTAATATTCAGAATTTTAGCAATATGCTGCCATCTAATCTTTGTGCTAGCGTTGCATTGCTACCTATTAAGTGTAGACATTAGGATACCATGCTTTTCTTTTTACGTCTTCATGAGTTACTTTTTTTTCTCTTCTTTCATTACATTTTCTAGTTTTTATTCTCTTCTTTCATTACAGTTTTTAATATTCATTTTTTAACCTTTAGTTTGTTTTCTCTAATAATAATACGGAAAATAAAAAAGGAGCGTGGCTTTAGATTGAATAGAAATGTGAATATTTGCTTTTCCTGTATCACCTGTTTCATATTATTTTAGAATAAAATTGAAGATGTCTGGTAGCCTAATTAATATATAGAATTTGTTTATAATTTTTTTTATCCAAATAAAAATGATAATGAAAAGTTCAAAAAAAAATATTTTTTTCAAGAGTTTAACTCATTCATATAGTGGTTTGAAACAATTTTTTTAACTCATGGTTTGTGACATAAATTGAGTAACAATTCTACTTTTAATGTTACTTAAACTATAAAATAAATTCATAGAATAATTATTTGTTATTTAAAATTTTAATACATGGAATTTATTTTTTGATAAAAATAAATAAAATTGTTCTTTTTATAAAATAAAAAAACAAAAAAAAACATCTTCTTGAAATAAAGTAAATATTTATAAAGTTATGTGATTTTAGGTAATTAATTATAAATATCATTTTTTAATGGACGTTGTAAAATATTAATACTTTTCTTATATATAATATATTCTTAAATCTTGATTTTAAAAGTCATTCATTTTTATAAAAGGATTTTATAACGTTTTTCTTCGAGATAAAAATATTGAATATAACCCTATTATTTTACGCCATTCCTATCTGTGATTCCGACAGTGGGCTTCTTAAAACGGGTTTTGTGGGTTGTAGGTTTTGAGGACGTGAGCTTAGAGGAAAACATTTATCCACATGTCTAACTCTAGAAGGGAGTAGTATTAGTATTAGTATTAAGCATTTTTTTTTGGGTGAAGATATTAAATGATTATTTATCTAATGCTCTTTGCACATACGGTACCCTAATAATACAAAAGTAAATCATAAGCTGGTCATTTAAAATTTTAAATTAAGACAATTAAATTAATTTTGTAATGAATCACAGTACACATTAAAATCAAGAACCTCTCAACTAAAAAACACTGGTCGGTGCATCTCATCCTTATCCTCTCATCTTCCCCCAACACAGTTTCCCCATCGTTGTATAAACGTCTCTCTCTCTCTCTCTCTGTCTTTTTTAATCGTATAAAAACCCTCTCATAATTTCCCCTTTTTTAAAAGTGTTTTGCAAATACGAAACTTAGTTTTGCGGAAAAGCAAAGTAACACACCACAACACAGCATCCGATAATACACACACCCAAATTCTTCCTCTCTCTCTCTCTCTCTCTAAAGATTTTCTCTCTCCTCAGCGAATTCGTTTTTCTCTTCAAGCTTCGGCCATGGCGTCTGGATCCTCGGGTCGCGGCAACTCTGCCTCCAAAGGCTTCGATTTCGCTTCCGATGACATCCTCTGCTCCTACGACGACTACGCCAACCGCGATTCCACTTCCAACGGCAATCACACCGATCCGGTAATTGCTCCTAATTTAACTAACGTATATTTACCCATGTACCCTTCGAGTCGTTTCGCGCGTTGACTCGCGCGTTTTTGGCCTCTGAGGGCGATTTCAGAACATGGGTTTCGGTCTCTTTGAGCGGAAGTTATTAGGGTTTAGGAAAGTTTTAATTTTTAGCGATAAAGATTAAATTTTGACGGTGGAGGGTTTTCTTTTATGTTTGCTGCGATTTCCTGATCGTAGTTTTGGTTGTAATTTGTCGAGCTTGGGTTAATTCTTTTGGGTGTTTATTTGGGTTGTTGAATGGTGAATGTGTTGCTGGGAGTTGCAATAGGAAAAAATTGGAGTGACTTGCTGAGTTTTGGGTTTATGCTGTTCTGTTAATGGCTAGTAGCATCTTAGGATGTGCGTTCGATGTTGTGACTTGTGATTGATTGTTTTAGTGTCAAGTGAAAATTTTGTGGTGAAATGAAATGAATATGAAGCTGTTTTCTTTTGGGGTTATGGAATTTGTTTTTGTTGGTGAGGTTGCTTTAACTTATTGGTGGGACTGAAATATGAGTGTGGTATGTCGATGGATTCAAGGTCTTGGAGTTGGTTTAGGGGATGTGGATTCTGGTATGGTGTGGTGTGCATGATTGGATGAGATGTTTAACATTGAAAGAAGAGAAGTGTATGAGTGAGAGGAAAAATACATGTGTTGGTTTAGTATGCATTTGTATGTGTTGGGTTTTCTGTATTGGAATGCCTGTTTGAGTTTTTTTATGCCATTCATAAACACTGATATGTGAGATGAATGATGTCAACGTGGTTGGCTGTTGAGAGAGGCAATGATGAATTGTGCCCAAGTGTGCCAGGTATAAATGTTTTGGTGGATCAGATAGGGTGATACTTTTAGTTTGTGCAGTCAGGTGCCTTTACTAATAATAGATTGATGAACATGATTCACTCTATGTTTGGAACATAATTGATCAATCCTCATGTCTAAAACTTCAAATGTAATCTTTTATTGGCCTACTTTGTTTTGGATATATGAGGATGAAGGAGACTGATAATAACGTACTTATTTTTTATGCTAAAAGTGGTAAAGTGAAATTGTCCCATTTAGTTAAATTTGTTATTGTGGTTAACCAGGTTTTCTGTTTACTCAGAACTGTTGTGCTTGCTTTATTGAGTTTTCTTGATCATTCTCAAGCAGTCAAGCATATTGTTTTGTTATATGCACGTATATTGGCACATGTGCCTTTTATGCATATCTGGTAAGTTTTTGAATCTCATCATATCAACAAACTTTTTGGCAGGATTTTCACAAATCAAGGATGGCAAGAACATCAATGTTTCCTACTACTGCCTATAATCCACCTGAAGATTCTTTAAGTCAAGATGTGATTGCGACTGTAGAGAAGAGTATGAAAAAATATGCTGACAACCTGATGCGGTTTCTAGAGGGAATTAGTTCAAGGCTATCACAATTGGAATTATACTGCTACAATCTTGACAAATCTATCGGAGAAATGAAATCTGATATAAATCGTGACCATGTGGAGCAAGATTCAAGGCTAAAATCTCTTGAAAAACATGTTCAAGAAGTAAGTTGCAATTTAATTGTAATTCTGTATTAGTATATTACTATTCAGGTTATACTGTGTGGTTTCACTCAATTTGGTGTGCTTGATAAATTGCTTATGGCTCTAGGTTGCAGTTGCACAAAGTGTTCCCATATCATACTAGTATAGGTTGGGATATGGAATATGGTAAATTTTCTAATGACGAGGGTTCAGATGGGTATAATAGAGAAGTTATTAGTAAAATATAATACCACTTTGGTTATCCAAGGATACACTTGATCTCAATTTGCTCATCCAAAAATTTAAAATGACATCAAAATTATCCAATCTTTCAATTTTTGTTCCCTCGTGTAGGGTGGAATCTTTATCACCCATATGATTTTTATTATTAATTGACTATTTTACCCATTAGTGAGAGTGAGAGGTATTGCAAACCGTTTTAAGATTCTCTACCAGCACTCTCAACCCGGCAGCTCCTCCCAACCATAGGTGCGTTTCCCCAGTGTCAAGTCACACAATAACATGTTAACTACCAGATTATATGATATTGTCTCAGCATAATAGTGTCAAAAACAAAGTACGTATATAGATTGACAATTTGCAAGATATAACTATTTTTTTCTTAATATGGTTTCGATTTGATTGAATCAAACATTCCCTAGTCCTAGAGGTGTCAATTGGTAGGTTTGGATAAATTTTAAGTTGTATTATATTGGATGGATGGAAAACAATCCATTGATCCATTTATGATCTGTTAGAAATGCATTGAAAAATCCATTCCATTCATGACCCATTTAATCAAAACCATCCAATCCATTTACTGATAATTTTTTATGGATGAAAATCCAACCCATTTGTTTAGATGTTATATTTTTAAAATTCATTTTCAATAATTGCAATATTATTCTTAGTGGATCACATAGTGATGGAGAAGTAGCAGGAAGAAGGAGAGAGCTTTCAATGACAATAGGAAAAAACCACTTGATCTATTCAATAGCTTATTCAATGGATTGGAAAAAAAGGGGTGGATCATTAACTATCCATTAATCACAATAACCTGACCAATCCTGTCCATTTACTTTTTTGTTTACTTAAATGGATGGTTGGATTGGATTGAAGTATGGATTAATCGGTTAAATTATTGATATGTGGATTATTTTGCCATCCTTACCCATAGCCAAGTAAATACGGGGGATGCAAGAAAAAGCAAGAATAAATTGCACCAGAAACACATACGAATAATAAATAGTGATATTTGATATCCTTAATCTCATGTACAAGTACATATATGGTCATTTTATGAAGCAGAGGCAATCAACTTTCTTACCACAATTTTTTTGTTTCTTATTCATGAGTTGAGGTGTGAAAAGTAGAAGGGCTCCATGTCTCTAATAGTCTATTTGCAAGTAAGGTTGAAAAGTTGGTAGGGTCATTTGTTAAGAAGGATATATCTTCATATCCGATTCTAAGGCAACTCTGTCCAAATGTAGCATTTCATTACTAATATCTGTTGATTCACTCATTTGGTACCTAAAACTATTTTGGGGTTTTTCAAGTTGGTCCCTAAACTAAAAATAGTTTTTAATTGGGTTCTTGATCATGTAATTTTTTTAATTGAGTCCCCAAGGTTAGGAAACTGCTATCTTCCATGGAATATTTGTTATTCCCTCCTTACTGGCGGCTTGAAACTGCCAGAAAATGACAATTTATGGAAGCCATTTTCTGGCGGTTTTTAAAATAACCATAAATAGTCAGTTTTGGCGGTTTGAAGCCGCCAGTAAGGAGAGAATAAGGAATACTCCGAGGAATATAACATTTCCTTAACCCCATGTACTCAATTAAAAAATTTACATGATTAAGGACCCAATTAAAAACTTTTTTAGTTTAGGGACTTGCTTGAAAATTCCCAAATAATTAGGGACCAACTGGGGGTAATTTACCTAAAACTAATCTTACTGTGTGCTCAACTTGAATAAAGACTATTGTTCATCAACTTAAATCTTACTGGTTCTGTGCAGTATTGCTACATTAAAAATCGTTTACTACTAGAATAATCTCTACCATTGTCCCAACCTCATTTTCTTGTGCTGCTTATGTAGGTTCACAGGTCTGTACAAATTTTAAGAGACAAGCAAGAGCTAGCTGAGACTCAGAAAGAATTAGCCAAGCTTCAACTTGCTCAGAAAGAATCATCTTCCTCCAGCCATTCACAGTCCAATGAGGAGAGGTCGTCACCTACCACAGATCCTAAAAAAACTGACAATGCATCTGATGCAAACAACCAGCAGTTGGCTCTTGCCCTGCCTCATCAAATAGCCCCTCTGCCACAGCCTGCCCCACCCTCGGCTCAGGCTCCTGCACCAAATGTGACTCAAGCCCCTCAACAGCCTCCTTATTACATGCCACCCACCCCTATGCCGAATCCAGCCGTGCCCCAGCACCCCCCAGAATCAGTACTTACCATCTGATCAACAATATCGAACACCCCAACTTGTGGCTCCACAACCAACACCATCTCAAGTAACCCCATCCCCTCCCGTGCAACAATTTTCTCACTATCAACAGCCACAGCAACAGTCGCAGCAGCAGCAGCAGCAGCAACAGCAATGGTCACAGCAGGTGCAGCCTTCACAGCCACCCCCAATGCAATCTCAAGTAAGACCCCCCTCTCCAAATGTGTACCCTCCGTACCAGCCAAATCAAGCAACAAACCCATCACCCGCAGAAACACTGCCAAACAGCATGGCCATGCAAATGCCCTACTCGGGAGTTCCACCACAGGGATCTAACCGTGCCGATGCCATACCTTATGGATATGGAGGAGCTGGAAGAACAGTTCCACAGCAGCCTCCACCCCAGCAGATGAAGAGCTCTTTTTCTGCACCACCAGGTGAAATGTATGGACCTACCGGGTCCCTGCCGGCGCTTCCTCCACCGAGTAGTGCATACATGATGTATGATGGTGAGGGAGGAAGATCACATCATCCACCCCAACCTCCCCATTTTGCTCAACCTGGATATCCCCCAACAAGTGCTTCCCTTCAGAATCCCCCACAAGGTCATAACCTCATGGTCCGAAATCCTAACCAGTCGCAATTCGTCCGCAACCATCCCTACAATGAGTTGATTGAGAAACTGGTGAGCATGGGATTCAGGGGTGACCATGTTGCAAGTGTGATCCAGAGGATGGAGGAGAGTGGACAGGCCATTGATTTCAACTCAGTACTTGACAGGTTGAGCTCTGTGGGTCCTCAGAGAGGAGGATGGTCAGGGTGATGAAGAACTTTTCTGAACAGTTACTTTGTCTACCAATCTAAATACTCTGTTCAAACCCTCAAAATCATTGCGTGTTTTATTATGCATGGAATAAAAGTTTTTATGTAATGTGACGGTTTACCATCGTATGTAAAAAATGTCTCGAGATGTGAGGATTATCTAGTATTTTTATGCAGAAAATCACTCGCTCTTTTTCTACTTATTTTTTAACTTATATTTTAAAGAAGTATATGTAACTCTAGATTGTTGGTGATCTACACGTTTGCTATCTCACCATCAAAGAGAATATTTACTTTATCTCACCATCAAATAGAAAAAGAAATATTTGGGGGGGTAAAGTGTGTTTGAAGTCTTGGTTAAAATTGATTTTAATCTCTATACAGACATAGTTTGATTCTTGTATTTTCTGAAATGTAGTGAGTTTGATCACTTATTGGGTCAAACTCAAAATGATTTATAGGATAAGAGATAAATTTTATTACATTATATAAATACAAGGACTAAAACTTTATAAAGTAATGAAAGAGGTGTATGAATTGAGATTCAAAGAGATGAAATATTTGAATAGTAGAATGTAGATGTATGAGATTCATATTAATTTTATATCATATTATCATTAATATTTTTAATTTTATAATTTAATCTTTTTATTTTTTTTTCCTTCTTTATTTTTGCTTGAACAAAAATACTAATAGATGAATCAAGGGACTTATTTGCTGCTGGTTTTAAAGAAAAAGGGACTTATTTGCTATGTCAAAACGAGTGAAAAACATTGTTGGAAGCTTCCTTGTTTTGCACCCGTTTGTTGATTATTTCAACTTAACCTAACCCACTGGGTCGACAGCAACAAAGGTGCATGTGCTGCTGTGCACATCCAAATGAAAAGTAGTAAAGTCTCTATACCTCGATGCCATTTGGAGACCTTTTTGTGATGAATCATGCATTGCCAGCGTTGCTTTTAGCCTTTTAGTATATCTAAACAAATTATAGAAAAATGTTATTATTTGTATGAAAAACTCATATAACAAATTATAAGAGATAAAAATTGTGAGATACAATAAGTAGTATAATAAAGAAATAAATACAAGATATTGTATGAATTATTATATAAATTGTTAAATTATAGTTAGGTCTTCTAATTTATTTTTAACGTTTAATTAGGTCTTCTAATTATTAAGTGATTTAATTGGATCATTTAATCATTTAAAATGATTCAAGTGGGTCATTTTTGTCAATTAATATATGACTTAACATACTTAATTCATGTGGTTAATGTTAATCCAATTTACCAACAATAACTACCACATAAATGATTTGTTAATAGTGTTTATATTTAATTGATAGAAAATACTCAATTAAACCATTTTAAATAATTATAACATCCAATTGAATCACTTAACAATTAGAAGACCTAATTGAACATTAAAAATAAATTAGAGTAACTAAACAGTAATTTAATTTTATATAAATAATACTACATCATAACAATATGATGATGATTATAACTGTGCTCTTTCACCATCTGTCCATTCTTGAATTCTTGTGTTAGTGGGGTTTGGTAGATAAAGAGTACGTGGAAGGAAAAAAAATCTCAACTATAAATATTTTATGTATACATTTTAGTATTTTTTATAGAGATGCATTTATTTAAATTCTGTCAATATGAATACAAAATTTATGTATAATTGTGTTAAGCAAAATTTTACTTTGAAAATATTATGATTTCAGTTTTAATACATGATTATGACAATTTTTTATTATATCTATTAATTAAAAATTATTTAAAATATAAAATTTAAATTAATTATTACAAAATTTAACAAATTTATATATATATATAATTTTGTAATTATATGACTAATCTCTTTTGAAAAAATTGAACTATTAATTTTTAGTGGATTTCTTCTTACAATCACACTTTTTTCATAAAATTCAAATACAATAATTTATTTAAGAAGATTGAGTTCAATTTTACTCAAAATAACAATATATTAATAATTGTATGATAATCAATAACTTTTAATTGAATTTAAAATATCATTCTCTTATATTTAAAAATAATATTCACTTTTCACCCATAAATCATTAATTTGAATGATATTGAATTTTGTCCTTTCAAGATCTCAAAGTCTCTTGAAAGTATCTAGCACCAATGTCGAGCTAAACAATAATATTCTCTTGTTTTCATTTTATCATTTTTATTTTAAAATATCAACAAGGTATTAATTATTTTTTAAAGAAAGTATTAATTTTGTAATAACATTTTTATTTATTAACATTTGAACTTACAATGAATTAATTAGTTATTTTTATTACTTGCATAACTATTGTGTAGTTTATTTAGGGAATGAAAATCTTTTAGCCAAATAACATTATTTTTAGATTATTAATTTATTATTGTAGATAAATGAGAATGCTGTAAAAAAAACTTAAAAAAGATTGAGAAATAATAATCTATATATTGAAAGATAAAATAATTACTAAAAAAAAGAATATAAAATAATTTTATATTATTATTGAATCAACTATTACTCTATAACAATTACTTATATAATTATGGTTTTTAATGAGCGCAGCTATTTAGCACCAACGGGCCTTTGAACGAATAGCACCAATAACACATTGAACAATTGAACATTTTTTCTAAAACAAATACTAATTAAATAATTAAGAAAATTGAGATGAAATTTCACAGAATACACGTTCGTGTCATCGTGTGCTTTTGACGAAAATATTTTCTTAACTTTAAACATTTCTAATTTCTTAATAGATTAATTATTATTAGTATAGAAAATTAGCATAGATATCTCCTTCGGTGCTTTATTTTCAAACGAAACAAGCGCGTAGCGTGCCCCTACATTTGCCTCTCCTAATGCCATCCAAATTGCACTTTACGTTACCCTTTCACTTTTCTTCACATTTTTTTATTGCAGCTACTCAAAATTCTTTGAATCTGTAGGCCTTCATATTGCTTAGTTCCTGTTTTTGTTAACTTTGAAAAATTAATTTTACTATCTTTTAATAGAAACTATATTTCAATATAATTTTATGAGTAAAATTAGTAATATAAATAAATCATCCTTAACAATAGTAATAGGAATATTGTATTATTGTTTAGTAAAGGATAAGGAACATTAAAAAGTGGAGATTCCTTGAAATCAGTAAACAAACTTTCATTGTTATTGACCATTGATTGAGAATCTTACTTTTTTAAAACTTTTTTTTTTACTAATTTAGATGGACCATACCCAACAAGACCTCACCTCACGCAAAAGAAGGAAAGATAGTTAATTGCCTTTTCACAAAACCATAAGTATTGCTAAATTCAATTAAAATGTCTTTATATTATTAATTATTTTAGAATGATAGTATTTAATTATAATTAAAAACAATTATAAATTATTTTATATGATATGATTTTGAATTTTAATCATAATCATTTTAAAAATTGTATTTGGGAAATCTTTAATCAATCAATAGTATAAAAAATTTCGGTAATGATTGATAAAATATAAATTCCATATTATTTCTCTTTTTTTCCTTCTTTTGTCTGTTTTTTTTATAAATATTAGGCATTCGCTTGTAGTAGATTTCATATTGATATTAGTCTTTTTTTTTACAGTAATATTGATATTACTCGTTAGAAATTAAGTGCATGGTATTACATTATTACAAAAAAATTGTATCAACATTATTAGTAATGAATTACAAAAAAAAGAAAAGAAATCATCCTATAAAAAATCATTGTGGATTCCACTCAAAAGTTAAAAAGTCATGATTTTAATATATATTTTAAGAATATTTAAAATTTAAAGCTTGGCACGCTCCATGCACATGAATTTGATTGGTAAATCCAATGAACTTTATTTTTTGTAAAATCAATTTCTCTCACCATATATGAGTACATAAAATATGTGACTCAAATTAAGTTAAACAAATATTTCAATTAACCTTTTATTTATTTATTGTAGATTTAATTTTTAATCCGTCAATTTGATTGAACCATAGCAAGTTGATCCTGTAAGCTTAATTTCCAATTCAATTTTTAAAACATATACTGTTCATTGTAACGTAGGATGAAGGATCACAAATATCTACTCCTTTGTTTTTATCTATAAATATTTGGTATTGTCTAAACTATCTTATCTACTTTACCTTATTAGACGCTAATTCAGTAATTCTTACACCTTTCAGGAAAGGATATTCTCACACGATCACGTCAAACCTAAAATTTTATTTATTTTATTTTTTTCCATATAAAAATTTGATTCGACAGTCAAATCTTATTTAACCCCCGTAAAAACCTTTCTTTCTTGCTATTGGTATTTTCAAATTCACTAATCTCTCTATCCATAAATTGACTACGACAACAACAATTAAAAAAGAAATGAAAAAAGACAACGACGGTGAAATCGAGAAGCAGAATAGGTCAATTGGTGGATTTGTTAACAAAAAATTTCATCATTAAATTAATTAAAAGAAAAGAAAAATTAAAATCACGAATTCACAATTGACTATACCACAATCAAAATTCAAAAAGAAACCACGAAGAGGCAAAGAAGGTAAAAATGGAAAGCGAAATACCCTTAACAAAATATTTCAGTGGTACTACTCGACTCGAAAAACCTATGGTATAGAAGGAAAAAAATTCATCGGTTTAATTAATTACAGTAAGTAGTGATTAATTAAAATTAATGCAAAAACTACAAAAGTATCTCAACGTTCTAAACGCGCACCAAACGCGCTTACGCGCCGTTTCTTCGTCTTCCTCTTTCTTGTTTTTCACCAGTGCGCACGTTAGCCACCATCACCATTCACCACTTTCTCTCTCTTCTCTCTTCTTTCTTCTTTCTCTCTCTGTAACGAAAGCCACTCACACTTTCAGCACTTCTTCAACTTCAAAAATTTCAAAAAACGTTACTGTGTAGTACTTCTTCTACTACCATAGTTCCAACCTTCTTCTAGGCTTTTTGATTCCGATGCTATGAGTCTCCGCCACCGTCAATCTCCGGCGGCGGCGGCCTCCGCCGCCCCCGGCCGCGACGAAGAGCCGTTCAACATCATTCCCGTGCAAAACCTCCTCGCGGACCACCCGTCGCTGCGCTTCCCCGAGGTGCGCGCGGCGGCGGCAGCGCTGCAATCCGTCGGCGACCTCCGGAGACCGCCGTTCGGGCAATGGCGACCGAACATGGACCTCCTCGACTGGCTCGCGCTCTTCTTCGGCTTCCAGCGCGACAACGTTCGGAACCAGCGCGAGCATTTGGTTCTCCACCTCGCCAACGCTCAGATGCGCCTCACGCCGCCGCCGGACAACGTCGACACGCTCGACGCCGGCGTGCTCCACCGCTTCCGCAAGAAGCTCCTGAAAAACTACACCTCGTGGTGCTCCTACCTAGGAAAAAAGTCCAACATCTGGATCTCCGACCACCGCCGCGGCGAAGACCTCCGCCGCGAACTCCTCTACGTCTCGCTCTACCTCCTGATCTGGGGAGAGGCCGCAAATCTCCGATTCATGCCGGAGTGCATCTGCTACATCTTCCACAACATGGCGAACGAGTTGAATAGAATCTTGGAAGATTTCATCGACGAGAACACCGGGCAACCGGTCATGCCCTCGGTTTCCGGTGAGAACGCGTTTTTGAACTTGGTAGTGAAGCCTATTTATGATACTATTAAGCGCGAGGTTGATAGTAGTAGGAATGGAACTGTTCCTCATAGTGCTTGGAGGAACTATGACGATATAAATGAGTATTTTTGGAGTAGGAGGTGTTTTGAGAAGCTGAAGTGGCCACTTGATATTGGGAGTAACTTTTTTGTTACTGTTGGTGGTGGAGGGAAGCATGTGGGGAAGACTGGGTTTGTGGAGCAGAGGTCGTTTTGGAATTTGTTTAGGAGTTTCGATAGGCTTTGGGTGATGCTGATACTGTTTCTTCAGGCGGCGATTATCGTGGCTTGGGAGGGGAAGACTTACCCTTGGCAGGCTTTGGAGGATAGGACTGTGCAGGTTAGGGTATTGACCCTTTTTTTTCACTTGGAGTGGCTTGAGGTTTCTGCAGAGCTTGCTTGATGTGGGTATGCAGTATAGGTTGGTGTCGAGGGAGACAATCGGGCTTGGTGTGAGGATGGTGATGAAGTGTGTTGTGGCTGCTGGATGGATTGTTGTGTTTGGGGTGTTCTATGCCAGGATTTGGACGCAGAGAAACCAGGATAGGAGGTGGTCGCCGGCTGCAAATAATCGGGTGTTGAACTTTCTGGAGGTTGTGTTTGTTTTCATCATTCCTGAGCTTCTGGCCGTGGCCCTTTTTGTGATTCCTTGGATTAGGAATTTCATTGAGAACACGAATTGGAGGATTTTCTACATGTTGTCATGGTGGTTTCAGAGCAGGAGTTTTGTGGGGCGTGGTTTGAGGGAAGGGCTTGTGGACAATGTGCTTTATTCATTGTTCTGGATTGTGGTGCTGGCCACGAAATTTTGTTTCAGTTACTTTTTGCAGGTGAAACCGATGATTTCTCCGACAAAGGCTGTGTTGGGCCTGAAAGATGTTCACTATGAATGGCATGAGTTTTTTTCATAACAGTAACCGGTTTGCCGTTGGGTTGTTGTGGCTTCCGGTTGTTTTGATATATCTGATGGATATTCAGATTTGGTATTCAATATACTCGTCTTTTGCTGGGGCAATTGTGGGGTTGCTTGAACACTTGGGTGAGATTAGAAATATGCAACAACTGAAATTGAGGTTCCAGTTTTTTGCCAGTGCGATTCAGTTTAATCTCATGCCAGAGGAGCAGTTGTTGAATACAAGGGGAACATTGAAGAGCAGGCTTAAGGATGCCATCCGCAGGATCAAGCTCAGGTATGGGCTTGGTCGGCCCTATAGGAAGCTTGAGTCTAACCAGATTGAGGCCAACAAGTTTGCTTTGATATGGAATGAGATAATTCTGTCTTTTAGGGAGGAGGATATTATATCTGACAAAGAGTTTGAGTTGCTGGAGCTGCCACAGAATTCTTGGAATGTCAGGGTGATCCGCTGGCCATGTTTTCTTCTCTGCAATGAGCTACTGTTGGCACTCAGTCAGGCCAAAGAACTAGTTGATGATAGTGATAAGAGGCTTTATAGGAAGATATGCAAGAGTGAGTACAGGCGCTGTGCTGTCATTGAAGCTTATGATAGTTGCAAGCACTTGCTTCTTGAGATTATCAAACCCCACACTGAAGAGCATTCTATTGTGACTGTTCTGTTTCAGGAAATTGATCACTCTCTTGAGATTGAGAAATTCACTAAAATGTTCAAAACAACTGCACTGCCTAAGCTCCACAACAAGTTGATAAAACTTGTTCAGTTATTAAACAAGCCTGTTAAAGATCCTAACCAAGTGGTGAATACCCTGCAAGCTCTTTATGAGATTGCTACCAGAGACTTATTCAAGGAGCAAAGAAATCCGGAACAGCTAAAGGAGGATGGTTTGGCTCAACAGAATCCTGCTGCAGGTCTACTTTTTGAGACTGCCATTCAGTTGCCTGATGCCAACAATGAGAACTTCTATCGGCAGGTTCGGCGCTTGTACACAATTCTTACATCCAATGATTCAATGCAAAACATCCCAGTAAATTTGGAAGCTAGACGGAGAATTGCTTTCTTCAGTAATTCACTTTTTATGAACATGCCCCATGCTCCCCAAGTTGAGAAAATGATGGCTTTCAGTGTTCTAACGCCTTACTATAGTGAAGACGTATTATTCAGCAAAGAACAGCTCAGAAATGAGAATGAAGATGGTGTTTCAATCCTGTACTATTTGCAGTCTATATATGATGATGAGTGGAAAAATTTTATGGAGAGGATGCGTCGGGAGGGGTTGGCAAAAGACAGTGATATTTGGACTGACAAACTTAGAGATTTGAGGCTCTGGGCTTCCTACAGAGGCCAGACACTATCACGGACAGTTAGAGGAATGATGTACTACTATCGTGCCCTCAAGATGTTGACTTTTCTGGATTCTGCATCAGAAATGGATATTCGAGAAGGTGCCCGAGAACTTGTTTCAATGAGGCATGATGATTTAGAGAGTTCCAACTCAAAGTCACCTTCTTCCTCTAAGAGTTTAAGTAGAGCAAGCAGTTCTGTTAGTTTGTTATTCAAGGGCCATGAGTATGGGACTGCTTTAATGAAATTCACGTATGTGATTGCTTGCCAGATATATGGAACTCAGAAGGAAAAAAAAGGATCCTCATGCTGATGAAATTTTGTATCTAATGCAAAACAATGAGGCCCTTCGGGTTGCTTATGTTGATGAGAAAACCACTGGAAGGGATGAGAAGGAGTATTACTCTGTTCTTGTTAAGTATGACCAACAGTTGCAGAAGGAAGTGGAAATTTACCGCGTAAAGTTGCCTGGACCCTTGAAGCTTGGGGAAGGAAAGCCGGAAAATCAAAATCATGCCATCATCTTCACTCGCGGTGATGCAGTTCAGACTATTGATATGAATCAGGACAACTACTTTGAGGAGGCACTTAAAATGCGAAATCTCTTGGAAGAATACAGGAGTTACTATGGTATCCGGAAACCCACTATTTTGGGAGTTAGGGAACACATTTTTACTGGTTCTGTTTCCTCTCTTGCTTGGTTCATGTCAGCTCAGGAAACAAGTTTTGTCACCTTAGGACAGAGGGTTTTGGCAAATCCTTTGAAGGTTAGAATGCATTACGGTCACCCAGACGTGTTTGACAGGTTTTGGTTCTTGACTCGAGGTGGTATCAGTAAAGCTTCCAGAGTGATCAACATAAGTGAGGACATCTTTGCTGGATTTAATTGTACTCTTCGTGGAGGTAATGTCACTCACCATGAGTACATTCAGGTTGGAAAGGGAAGGGATGTTGGGTTGAATCAAGTATCAATGTTTGAAGCAAAGGTTGCCAGTGGAAATGGGGAGCAAGTCCTAAGTAGAGATGTGTACAGATTGGGTCATAGGCTGGATTTTTTCCGGATGCTCTCATTCTTCTACACTACTGTGGGGTTCTTCTTCAACACTATGGTGGTGGTTCTGACTGTATATGCATTTTTATGGGGTCGGCTATATCTTGCTCTTAGTGGTGTTGAGGAGTCAATGGAAAGCAACAGCAATGACAATAAAGCGCTTGGTACCATCTTGAATCAACAGTTCATCATCCAACTTGGACTTTTCACTGCCCTTCCAATGATTGTAGAGAATTCCCTTGAGCATGGGTTCCTTCAAGCTATCTGGGATTTCTTGACCATGCAGCTCCAGCTTTCATCAGTTTTTTACACATTCTCAATGGGAACTCGAAGTCATTTCTTTGGACGGACTGTTCTGCATGGTGGGGCAAAATATCGAGCTACTGGTCGTGGTTTTGTTGTAGAGCACAAGAGATTTGCTGAAATCTATAGACTCTTTGCCCGTAGCCATTTTGTAAAAGCAATTGAATTGGGGCTGATACTTGTAATTTATGCATCACATAGTCCTGTAGCAACCGACACATTTGTTTATATAGCCTTGACTATCACTAGTTGGTTCTTAGTTGCATCATGGATTATGGCACCATTTGTGTTCAATCCTTCTGGCTTTGATTGGTTAAAAACTGTTTACGATTTTGATGACTTTATGAACTGGATTTGGTACAGTGGAAGTGTATTTGCTAAAGCTGAACAGAGCTGGGAAAGGTGGTGGTATGAAGAGCAGGATCATCTAAAGGTAACTGGCCTTTGGGGAAAACTTTTGGAGATAATCTTAGACCTTCGATTCTTCTTTTTCCAGTATGGAATTGTCTATCAGTTAGGCATTTCTGATCATAATACCAGTATTGCTGTTTACTTGTTATCCTGGATTTATGTGCTTGTTGTCTCTGGGATTTACGCTGTGGTAGTCTATGCCCGGAACAAATATGCAGCAAAAGAGCATATCTATTATCGGCTGGTCCAGTTCCTTGTCATAATTCTTGCAATACTTGTGATAGTTGGTTTGCTGGAATTCACTAAATTCAAATTCATGGATATTTTTACTAGCCTGTTGGCATTCATACCCACGGGCTGGGGCCTGATATCGATTGCCCAAGTATTTCGGCCATTTTTGCAGTCCACTATCATTTGGGATGGTGTTGTTTCAGTGGCTCGTATATATGATATAATGTTTGGAGTCATTATCATGTCCCCTGTGGCACTACTATCATGGTTGCCTGGATTTCAGAATATGCAAACCAGAATTCTTTTCAATGAAGCATTCAGCAGGGGCCTCCGGATATTCCAGATTGTTACAGGGAAAAAATCAGAGTTGACTGTGAATTGAGGTAATTTCTATTCATATTTTTAGTCGATTTCAGACTTGTGATGTTTTTGGTGTAATTGTTTTTAAAATGTCCTTTTGCTTTAATCATTTGCTAATATACAAGATTAGCAAGACAAGGCTGCTGTTGAGCTTACAAAATTGCACCCTTTTTGTTCTGGTTTTTCTTCCCTTGTGTGACTGTTATATCCTTGATTCAGTGTCATGCACCTGGTGGAATGTTCATTTCTCATAATTGACATAATTACATGCTTGATTAATCAGGCAATGAATTTCCTCATCACAATTGTAACATGTTCAGTTAACTTTTTCCTGAAAATGACTCCTACACCTCACATTGTGGTGACATGAACCCTTTAGTTGACACCCTTTTTTATTTGTGAATTTCTGCCATATGTTTGGTATTTAGCTGGTCAGTTGCTATTGATATGGATATTGATTGGTGTCTTTTTATGATTTTGTATTTGGTGGTGATTTCACCCGATCACTGAGTTTTAAAAAATGTCATTGTGCTTGAAATAGAATGCATTTTATAAGTTTTGTTTATTTTCCTGTCAATTCTGAATTTAAATTGGAGGGTTTTCTTTTTTTATTTGGTTATTTGAAGCTTCCAAGTTATGTTTTTTATATATTTGGAGATGTATGGGCCTTGTGCATATGATTGCATGCCCATGAAATTTCTTACCCACTATATTTGTAATGGTGTCTCTCTCCTGTTTTGCATCTTTCGAATTCGAGCTGTGTATATTCACTTTGGCCATGTAACATTCCAGTCATCTGGTCTCTCTCCTGTTATCTCTCATTTTGTTCTAGATGTTTCATTCTGCTGTGTTGTCTCTAATAGTGTTTGCGTGCTTTTTTCATTGTGGTTGATGGAGCTAGACTTGAGATATTGTTTGCGTGTGTGATTGTGTGATAATTGAGCTGGCTTAAGCCACACTGCATTAATATTGAGATCACCACAAATTGGTGTATTTCATGAATTGCTGCTAATGCACGTGTGCGTGTGTAATATTTGAGCTGGCTTAGGCATTCAATGCATTAATTTTGAGATCACCATGAGTTGGTGTATTTTGTGAACGTATTGCTATTTGCCTGAGCTATTGCGATTTCTTATCAATGAGACTATCACATGTGGCCATCACTCATCATATTAAGTCCCTAATGAGACGATACCATGTTTCTAATGAAGCACCTTCTTCTTTAATAAACTAAAATATGTTTACACCAAGATGAATATAAATAAAAGGGGTTCAGCATATACCATGATGATGGACTATTTTATTGGAAGTTCATAGTTATTTCTCTATTTTTCTGGATGCTTGTATGCCTTGTGTGAGTTAATCCTCTAATACCAATTTCACTGAACCTTGGCTGTCATTTTCACAGGATCATGACGACCCTTTCTTTGTTTTTTTTTTTTTTTTTTTGTTAAAATATTATTAAAAAATATGTTAAAATTCAGCCCTTGAGTTATTGTTGCAGGAGGTGCTGTTGAAGACATAACTGCAGCGGATCCGTTTCCCATTTCACAATGGCTATTTGTGACTCATCCCATTATATGTGTCTTGTTATTTAAAGGTATTGGTGGTTCTTTTATTTGATTCATGTTTTCTGGTGCCTTTCATATACGGGTGTTCGTGGGCTGCTTCGGGCTGGTTTTGGTCAAATTTAGGACCCTACTCAATCAAATTTAATCGGTTTGGTTCGGTTCGGTTTTCACAATTTTTTTTGAAATCTAACCCAACTCATTCATGAACACTTTGGTTCGGTTGGACCAATGGGTTACCCATTTAAATTTGATCTTTTTTTCTTAGAACTATTATTTTATATCATGATTCATCCAAATATCCAATACAATTAACACAATATTATCATATGTCTGAAAATAATAAAATTAATTCATTTAATATCATTAACATAATATTCTAATACAAATTAAGACAAAATATTCTTCAACAAGATTTACTATAATAATCTAAATCACAATTATTTTCTACAAACTAAGTTCTGGCAACAAGCTTTGCATTTGTTGAAACAAATGAACAAAATATTATCCATTAATATTATAAACATGATAGAAAAAATAAATATGAAAAAAAAAAGGTGAAACAAATAATAATGTACCTGAAAGTAATACTTTAAGAAATTTCAATACTAGTAGTCCCAACACTTGGAGTTTAATATTAGCTGTATTTAAAGCCAAACCAAACAACTCTAAAAATTTTGATCGGTTTTGATTGGTTCGGTTTGGTTTTGATCCAAATACATAAATGATCCAACCCAAACTGTTTAAATTGTTTTGGGTCAATTTGGGTTCACAAGGTTATCCGTATCCGTGAATACCCCTACTTTCATGCATTTGTTTGTGGCTTTCGTTAACCTTTGGTGTTTTGCCTCCTTTGAACCTTTCAGTTGACTGAATTAATTAGCAGCTACCCTATGCTTGTGTATTTATCATTTTAGCTAATAAGGTCTGTATTATGTTTGCTTGCAGGGTTTACACTGAAATGATATGCAGAGGGCCATAGAATACGAGAGATTAAACTTTCTGTGTTCCAAATTTTCATCTGGGTATGTGAGGGCTGTTGTTGATTGAGTTGGTGGCTGTGATTATATTTTGTTTGTTTGGTGGATAGCGGAGATTATTTTCTGCTTTCCTTTGATGGTCATATTTGTTATTGTAATTAGTCAATTTCTCATGTTTTTTAAAATTAGTTTTGTCCGGTGATCTTCTGATTATGTGTGATGTTACACACCCCTGGCAGAAACGGTGCATTGTCCCACAGAATGATAGGCAGGCATTACCATGATTAAGTTTGGTTTAGCTTATTTCCGTAGTTGAATATATAGTGCATGTTTAATTCAGAAAATATTCGTTTTTTCTCTCAGATTTCCGATAGATATAATGCACAGGTTATACAGTTCTCTGTAGCTTCTAAAGTTTAGAATGATAGGTACTACAACGGTTAAATTTAAGCTGAACTAAACATGTTAATACCTTTTCTGTTCCTGCTGAAACCATAAGAACATGAGCTATTCGATATGCTAGGTTTTGTGACGAATATTTATTTGTTTATTACTTCTAATTTGACTCGGTTAATAAATTGAAACTGCACTCTGGCAGTTTTCTAATCTCTTATTTTGTTAGTTGAAGCAAGGTGAACTACCTGGAGAAGAGAACACAATACTCGCAAATTGAAACTGAATGTTAGCTGTTTTTTTACGTTGTTGTGTATAACTACAAGCTATATCTGTAACAAAAAAATAAAAATATATTTTATATATCTTGATCTATAAGTTTTCTATAACTTATACAAAGAAGGAAGTGTTAGGACACTTTTTTTTTACCCCTAAAAAAAGGACAGTGGTACTAAATATTTTTATTATTGTTATTATTATTCACGTGGAATCCTTTGTATGTTTAAATAAAGCTCAATTGATTAAATACTAAAAAAATAAGTGGGGTCTGGAGAGTTTTTGAAGTGAAAACCGCATATGCCAGCTTAGATTGAGCTTCAATCTTAAAAGAATGGAGGGCAACAAAAATGGTTGTCTTGATCATCCAGTTAGAGGCTCATAATTCGTTTTATATCCTAAGGCCATTTTAAAGGGTTCTGATCCCATAAAATTTCTTGTATTTAATAAGAGGTAGTTTGTAGTAAGGCGTGGTTATACGGGTCAATTTGGTCCGTTTAAGGTTTGGCATGTGAAACTCCCATTTTAAGCAGATCGAGTCAATCTGCTATGCAAAATAAATGGATTTTTTTTTTAGGTTCGTATCTGGTCTGTCAAGTCCACAGATAAATGGACCGATCCGCGATTCAATTAATAATTTTTTTTAGAACATATGTTTTTTGTTTATTTGACACAACCACAAGCAAGAGAGAGGCATGACGACGTAGGGAGACACAACATGCAAGAGAGAGGTGTGACGAGTAGAGAAGAGAGGGGCAATGCATGCGAGCCGAGGAGGAGGAAGTGATCTTCTCGCATGATGTTTGGCTGGGGTAAGGGAAGCATGGCGCAGTGCTGGCTTTGCAACGGAGTGAGGGTCGGGGAAGGAGACGCTTGCTGAAGTGAGGACCAGGTAAGGGGAGGCACACGACAGAGTGAGGGTTTGGAAGGGGAGACTTTGAAGTTTAAAGTCTTAACTTTCAACTCAAATATTCAATCTGTATAATTTCATTTTAAAATTAATTTTCTCTTATACGAGCTACCCTCGAGTCTACAAACTTAACATATCAGGCTCAAATATCACTTATAATTATACGTGTTTGTAAAAAAAAAGACTTATAATCTGTTCAGTCCACAAGCTTAACGGATCGACACACAGACATGTACCCGTATACCCACCCCCCTAGTTTGTAGCATGCTATATACTAGGTAGTGTGTAGCATGTTAAGCCCTTTGGTGTTTATTTAAGCACCTTTGTACATTTAGTGGGCCAATAATGTATTTTTTATAAAATAATAATAAGTTAATAGTAATTAATGTTGATGAAAGCTATGTATAGTTATTAGTGGGACTCATTAGGAGAATTTTTGGAGTTGCCGAGTTAGGGAGATAAATTACTTAAATCATAAAAAGAAAATAAGTGTTGTATAATGGTGTGACCTATTTAAATATTCAAAAGATATAATAATAATAATAATAATAATAATAATAATAATTTGCTGATATAGAGATAACTAACATGCACAATAATATTTTATATGTCATGTGGTAGACTGGTAGTTCAACTACTTGTGGAGACACAGTACACTGCCCACTAGGATTGGCCTAGTTATTAAATAAAAAAACACTCGGGTAGGCAGACATAAAGTGACTGAAGTAACATCCATCAAGTTATATATCACGTTTAAGATTTGCGATGAAATTGGTATCTACAATCGAGAAATACCAATAACATTCTCTTTTTAATACTATATATGAGTGTTAAAGTCTCTGCCATTCCTCATCTAGAATATTTAAGTGAGCTTTAAGAAATTCTCATGAAAGTCGGAAACAAATGGAAGGGTGAACTTCAAAACAAATTCTCTCATCTTAAAAGACTTCATGGTTGCTTTTGTTCATGTGGATTACAATCTTTAAATTAAAAATAACTGTTTGTAGTAATATCTAATCTATGTTACCACACTATATATACGCCTCTAACCAACTTTATCATTGGTGATGAAAACAGGAGCATATTGTACAAAACTAGTCATGCACCTATTCAGCAGTCTTAAACCACAAAAGAACCCATATATCTCCCCCCATTCAAATCAGGGCTTTTATTTCCACATCTTTTCCTAACAAAATTGTTTAAAACCTGTGTCCTTGTGAGGCCATCCCTTGACCTTGGTCAATCTGCATGATTGTTCTACAAATAGTGAAGGGATTGGTGTCTTTTCCCATGGGGTGATCCCAAAATCATCAGTAAACTCCTGCATTCCACCAACTAAGAATTGCCAAACTAGAGCACCTGCTCCAGCCCTATTTTTCTTTGCAGATTTGTAGCTTATGTCTAAAATTGTTTTGTACATTGTTTTTCGTTCAGGCATCGTAAAATTTATGTCTGACAATCCATATTCAGAGAACAAGACTGGCTTGTTCAATACCTTATCACCATCTTCGATGTGAGAAAGCATCCACTTGGAGACAAAATTCATGTAGTCTTCAAATACCTGATGATGAAACCTATGCATAGGTTTTTAATTAAAAAAAAGGAGTTAATAAAGGACATAATACAAAAGACTAAGCTATACGAAATTATCATAAGATTTGGGATGTGTACTTCTGAATAAAAAAAAAGTAATATCTTAAAGGTCTTAGATGCAAATTTCAAACAAATTAATGCTGAGATAGTTGATTACTTCAAGACAAAAACATGAGAAATTTAGAGCACAAAAGCTTCCATTCTGCAGGTTAGAGTTATTTCGAACTTCCAAAGTTTGGTTCCTTTTTTAAGAGTCTAATTACCTGTTTGGTATAACATCTTGTATGTACATTAAGATGAAAAAAAAAAACAACGTCAATAGAAGCCTAAATACATAGAAGCTATAACTATTAGTAGCTTCTTTGAAACGCAAATAAACTTTGATGCAATGAGAAAACAAACATGCACTAAGAAATTTCAAAACTACAGATACGGTAGTTACATAATGCTTACCAGTGATCAGGATAGATATGAACAGAGGTGAAGTCAATATTTGAGATTTTGGAGTTCCTTATAAAGTCAGATCCAAGTCTAGATGCCCAATCCTCAGGGTTCACAGTCAATCTTTTCGGATCATTAGGACCATAGAAACCTTCAAGTCCAACAGTCACAAGATGGCGTTTGTCAATCAATTTGACAAAACCTGACATTTCCTCTATCCAATCCTGCAGTTCTATGATA
Source organism: Glycine latifolia (assembly GCA_013407115.1). Lineage (NCBI taxonomy): Eukaryota > Viridiplantae > Streptophyta > Magnoliopsida > Fabales > Fabaceae > Glycine > Glycine latifolia. Next base: position 37,007,680 of record CM023946.1, read on the forward strand.
AATAAGTAAACCATATACAACTATACTTGGATATACCTATATAAGAAGTAGTGACACCACAATCATTTTTTTTTTCCCTTCTGAACTCAAGAATTCAAGGGATAAGGATACCCTGTAATTTCCCCCCTCATTTACATTTTAATGAATTTAGATGGCACAGTACAAGTCCAGATAATTAAATACTTAAATTGAAAGGTTTCAACTTTCAACTTCAAGTTTCCCTTCAAAAGGGGTTTAAAATGAACAACTCTGAAATCTGAATGAGCATCAAAATGATGGCTAAAATTCAGAGTACACCATAATATCAAATTCAGCCAAGCATTTGTGCAAATATGTGAGCTTGCATGGTGGAGAGGGAATTTCTATAAAAGCGCAGACCATTTGAGATCATAATTTATTAAACAAAAAAATTTGAGTAAGCTTTTGGAAGAAGCCATTTTTACCTGCTGGTCGTGGGCTAAAACTTTGGAAAAAGGATTCAATATTCCTTTTCATGTTTGGTCTTGTAATCTGGGTGATATTTTTTGTAATCAGGGGAGGACTTAATGTATAAGTCTTACCCTGTTCTGGGGTTTTCTATTTCGATCTAGACAGGCTTCTGGCAGTTTAATTCATGCCTTCTCTCATGTATTAGGTTGCCATAGGTCATGTTTTGATTGGATCTTTCTGTGTATAGTTTCTACTTGTACTGTTTTCTTCTTCTCTCTATATTTATATATATTATTTTTGCTGACCAAAAAAAAAAAAAACAAAAAATTTGAGGAAAGAATAAAGATATTTGAATTAGTCAAACTTTGAATTGCTAATTAACATTTTTGGCATGTTATTTCTATAAATATATGGAGGGATAAAAACACATATACAAGACTTACTTGGAGAGTATCGCCAGAAGGATCAGTTAGGCACCGAGGTTCATTAATTAATTCCCAACCAAAAATGGTGGGGTCATTTCTATATTCAATTCCAGTTATAGTATTCTTCCTTGTCAGAATTGTCTGTAGAAAAATTGAAAGGAAACAATTAATTTATCTAAAGACCAGTCTCAAAGGCTGCAAATATGCAGCTAAAATTGAAATGCCCAGCAAAGCAAAAGTAAAAGAAGGATAGGCAAGGGAAATTGAAATGGGGCTACGGATAATCATTGTTTCAACCCACATGAGCTGGAAATAGAAGTGTCATGCATTAAAACAATGGGCAAGGAAAAACAGCAATCACTTGTTATGAAGGGGAAAAAACAATAATGCAATATAGAAATTCCCTAATTTCATTATTAATCCTCCCTTTGATTTTATTTATTTAAAGTTGATCATAAGGATAAAAAAGACTTCAGTCTAAATGGATGCATATTTATTGAAAACTTGGTTTTTGATAGATATACCCAACAGCATTATTTTATTAAAAAATGACGTAGGCTAAAGAGCAAGCTTGACTAGCAAAGACTATCTACTTGTCTGCCCTCTGTCCAATTCTTCAAGCGTAAGTCATCAAAAGTTTGGGCTACTAATACAATTCTTCAAGCACAAACAGCAAAAGTTAGGGATACTAACTTTATGCATCAGAGTTATATTAGTATGAAAGTATTATTGCTAAAGCCGTGTCTCTCCAAACAGGGAGAAATAATAAAAAAAACAGAGGGCATGAGGAGGAAAACAGTAAAAAGATAGACATATCTTACCTTGATGTAATACTTGAAATAACTACGGATTGATGGATCAAAGAAGAAAGAATCGTTAGACGAGCTTAAGCCAACCCCTTCTTGCCATGCCCATTTGACATATTGAGTCTTCCCACCATATGCATGCAAGTTATTTACTAAGCTAAGGAGCAGCCTAATTCCATGTTGCCTTGCTTCTGCTATAACATAGTCCAAGGCCTGTTACCCAACCAAAGTTCAACATGGTTTTCATTCATCATACAGTAATTTTAAACAGTAAACAACTTGCTTAATCCATGGACCAAAAGTATTAGCAGTAATGCAACATAAAGCATTTTTTTTTTCATTTCTATCAAGCATGAAACAGTCTCTTTGCATATACAAAAGCAAAGCTGCGTACAATATCCCTCCCTCTTACCTGCGCATAGCGTGGGACCCCCGAGCAATGAGATGCGTAGTTTTTTCTATCAAGCATGACTCATAGGGTAGATTCAACAACATCAACATCAACAACACATTTAACTCAAGTTAATTGGGGTCGGTGGTATATGAACCCAATGATAAATCGAAATAAAACAAAAGAGAGAGAAAAAAAAAAGCTAACATAAAATAAAAGAAGGGTGAAAGGAAGAAGGGAGAAAAGAAGAGGAAAAGAACTAAGACATAGGAAACAACTGGAACATAGAACTACTAATGAGTTTAACCCTCCACCAAGCTTATAGTTTTTCTCCACTCCGTTCTAAGACATACCGTCCGCCAATCTATATCTCACTCCATTAGATCTTGTTTCACTATTTTTCCCCAGGTAAGTTTCGGTCGACCTCTACCTCTCTTTGTGTTGAGCTCTTGGTAACAAACTCTTGTTCTTACAGGAGCATCCAATGGTCATTTCATAACGTGCCCAAACCACCTCAATCTATGCTCTCCCTCATCTTTTCACATACCGGTACCACTGATACCTTTCGTCGAATATCCTTATTTCTTATCTTATTCATCTTCGTATATCCACACATCCACCTTAACATCCTCATCTCTGCTACCCCTATTTTATGCTCAAAAATATCCAAGACAATTGTTAAGGACTTCTAAATGACTAAATTAAAAAAGCATGCATAGAAAAATTTCAAAATGTAAGCACACATAAAACTTTCAATTTAGGCATTTTAGGGAGAATTTTTCACACGTGATAGATTGATCAAGGATGGAGTAAGAAAGAAGAGAAATAACATGAGTCTGGCACACTATACTTTCAATCATGAGCGCATTGTAGAGGCATACAAACAAACAACGCAAATACAATCTTCAACTTTATTCTACTAAGATTGTGATCATGCATAAATGTTTCTCAATTTTTGTCAGTATCCTACCACATATGATATTATATCACTTCCAAGAACAATGGTAACCGTGGCCATTCAGCTCAGCTACAACAAGCATGTCACCACGGCTCATGTCACAATTCAAAAGTGCCTACCACAAATTCTGCAAACTTTAATCCCAGCCCCCTATGAATCTCAGCAATTAATGCATAAATCGTGGACACCAATCATACACACAAAGTTACAAACCTAGTTTTGGAAGCCTCCAGCCACAAACTCAATTTCAGGGAAAAAAGAATAAAAGTAAGTGAGAAGACGATACATAAAACAAAAAACAAAGCAAAGCAAAAGAAAACCAAAATATCCAACACCCCACTACTGGACTCTCATCAAAATCTAGTTATGTCAGCATCCATAGTCAAGCACAGAAAAACCAAAATAAAATTACACCAAGACATGAAAAATAATTCAAGGAGGACAACAAACAACAAAAACATGAAAAAAAAATCACAAAATCCACAATCTACAAAACACTACCTTGAAAGCTTGTTCATTGAACACACCAGGGGAACTCTGAAGGGCATTGTAGTCACCATCATTGAAGGCCCAAGTTCTACACACAGTGAGCCCCATCTTAGCCCCAGACCTTAGCATTTCACGTACCTTTGGCCTGGAATACTCATCCACAGATTGAACCATTAACCAATAAGAGTTCCATCCATTAATGTAGAAAGCCTTTCCATCCACCATAAACTGAGTCCCATTTCTCTCCACAAAAGCCAATTCAGCTTCTTCCTCAAAACCAAACCTCACGTCCCCAAAAGACATGTAAATGAACAGCACGATCGATGCAAACCCCACAACGGGGTAAAACAAGCCATTTCCACTCACCATGATTCTGTACCTCTTGCACACCTTATGCAACATAGAATCAGGGAAATTCAACAAATTTGTGAGATCCTCAGATACCCTTTTGGATTCTTATTCAAAGGGTCACTTTTGTTAGTGGCACCTGGTGAAGTTTGATGAATTCACAACTTCAGACCCAGATGTGAATGGTGAATGTTTCTGACACCCCAAATGATTAGAATGAATAGATCTCTCTCTTTCTATCTGAGAAGATTGTGAATGGACCTTAAAGGAGTTAACTTTAAGAAACTAAGTGCTTGAAGACTTCAACTTTGACAAGGGTGCAGGTTGCTGAAACAAGGGGTGTTAGTTTTTATAGCTATTTGATGAAATGGGGAAAGGTTGTGCTTCAACTATGTAGAAGGAAGTAAAAAGAAAAAACTGAAATAGACTCGCGTTTTTCTTCTTCTATCTTCAGAACTTTCAGTCAAAATAAAAATGAGAGGGGTGGTTAATTAGGTTGAAGGGAAGAAAAAAAAAAGTTGTGATGAAGATGGTGAGAGTGTGGTGAAATGCTTGTATCAGTGTATCAGGTTGTTTGGATTTAGATCTGAGGCGTCTGAAGCTTCCTTCAGTTGTAATAATACTTTAGGGAGAGAGTATCTTCCAATTTTTTCAAGAACTGTGGGCCACTTTGTTGTATCTGAGTCTTTTCACATGGTCAGCAATACAAAAACAAGAACAAAATTAAAGATTTAATTCCACCGTGAGAAACGTTAATCTAGTCCCTTGTTTATAATTTATTAAAAATTATTAATTTTAATAAATTTTATTTTTGATTTAATGATTTTCTGTTGATTTAGATTAAATGAGAAATGAAAATTACAAAAGTTAATGATTCTTTATAATTTTTAACCCATCATAAAAAAAACATTTGAAAATGTGTGAGGAAGAATGTCATTAACACTTCTTCCACTTTTTTATTCTATTTTTTTGTAATTTTATTTTCTTCAACTTTGTTTATTTTTTATTTAGATTTGAACATTACACCCAAGACATAAATCAATAAGTATACAATTATTTTAGTTTGATGAATAATTTTGAATATGAATTTTAAATATATAATTGTGTTATAAACTAAAAAAAATATCATTTATAATAATTTTATCTAACTCAAAATATTTTATGTATATAGAGTGAGAGAGTTTATATTAGGATAGAATATTATTTCTGTAATTAAGTTAATATAACTACTAAACACGTAGATGTGAATTTATTTTCTTTTCTACGAGATTCTAGTCATGTGTATTGAATAAAATTGTTTCAACTAAAATACATTTAGTCTCTAAAAAAATCAATAGTCAAGAAATTCAAAATGATTTTTTTATTGAAATTTACATTGAAAATGCATTGAAATTGAGAATAAAGAGTAAATGTGTAATAATGACACTTTTTAGTGTTTTTATTACTACTACTGTCTTGTACTAAGGTTTTTAAGACATTTTCAAATGAGAATAAATATGTAGTAATGACAAAATTTGGGGAGACAACATTCACAAAAAGTAAAAACAATGGGAGAAGAAAATCAGAAGACAAAAAAATAAAGTTAAATTAAAATATAAAAAACAAAAAGTAATAGTAGTACTAAAGGAAAAAAGAAAGAATACCACTTCTCACTTCTCAGACAGTGTTCTTAAATGTTCGCTGGGTACAGATTCTGTATAAAAGTCATATTAATTCGTCAGACCTAGCTTGCTTGTTTTGTTTGCGGATGTCGGCACATTCCACGTGTAAGTATGGACAAATTTTTTGACAGCTACCACTTGCTTATTTTATTATGCTATCTTATTACTTAATATCATAATAATATACCACAACAGGTATGCAATTTGATTTTGTTTCAAATAAACAATAATTTCCCTAAAAGAGAATTAGTATTCAATTCACTGGATGTCTGTGGTTTGATACATAAATAAAATAGATGGTATGGTTGAGTGATTTGTCCTTTGGCATTTGAGGTCAGCACATCTAAATCATAGGTGCCTTTTGTATTTGAAAATTGCTCCAATGATTCCGTTCAGGAATCATTAACCATGAATAGCGCTTTTTTATTTTGGTAAACATTAATGGCTCAATTCTTGTAGTGATTTGTGTAATCTAAATACTGTAGGAAAATTGCAAGCAATTTGTAGTACAATTTTGCAATGTGTACACTTTTTAAGTTATTAGATGTCATTTTAAAATAATTATTTTTAAAATTAATAATAATTTTTATCATATATAATAATTTATAATAAGATAATACTATTAAAAAAATTATAAATAAGTTTATTTTCTTTTTTTTAATAACTCAAAATATTCATATGCTAAAAGTTAAAGATTAACTTTTCGAAATATAAAGATTCATTCGAAGAACGGCCTTATTTAAGCAAACAAATGTTTTCAATATAACACATACCTTTCAGATTTTTATTACATTACCCAAACTTTTTATGTAAAAAAAAATGTTCAATCTATTGTATAAGTAAACATAAACTCGGTGGACACACACTGAATTTGTATATATTGCAGATATTTTTTGTTAGAAACAATTCTAGTCAAGTTGGATCGAACCAGATCGATCAAAGGTAACATTATGAAATGTAGAGAATTGTGGGATTTTATAACATTCATCTATAGAAAATATGATCATTTGAATCAAATTTATGATCTTTTGTACTAAATTGTTCACCCCAAATAGAACAAGTGAAAAATGGGCTGCTTCTTATAGTTCAAGAAATATACGAAGAATTAACTTCTCTCTTTGCTTGCAAATCTATAGAGGAGATGGTGACCTAACAGACGAAACTTATAGTCCTGAGTTGGTATTATGGTCTTGATTTGGAGTTTGATGTGGGTCGATCTCATGTATTATCTAGTCATAGATGGATAATCTTATTGATGTTAAATATGATTCCCTTGATTGCTAGTTTTATCAAACACATGTTACATGGTAATTTAATTTTATTATATAATAAAATTATCTATTAGTATAATTTAATGTACAATTAATATACATAAGTAATGCTAATAATAATAGTTTAATTTACATTAAATAAAGATTATATATGATGTAGTATTATTTTGAATATAGTGGTTATAAGTCCAATATCTAAAAGTTTGGTCACTGTGATTGGAATGAGTACGTTGGATTGGAGATTCGTGACTTGGGCACTCAGCGTGACCTATCCAAACCAAGAAAAGGACAACTTATATAAGCTAGCATGCAAGTTACCTTACATGATAAGGTCAGAACTTAGAAGTGTCTTATATGGGAAGCCAGGCCCAGGAGCACATTGTTCTCAATTCTCAACATCTGTCATTACATAACTTTAGGTGCATTTTATTTATTATCATCATTGGGATTGGGATGAGTTTGAGGTTGCGTTATTGAAAGTCGGGGACCAACCATGATCAGTGAGACAAAATGCATCACTTCTGCGTCATAAACGCATCTGATGATTTATTCATGAGCAATCATAGTGCTATATACATACATTTGGTTCTCAGGTCTTTAATTTTCAAGTAGAAAGGCAAAGAAAATGAGAAAACTAATGATTCATCTTTTCTCATAAATATACTAAAAATAGGGGAATGATTAATCTTTACTCGTATATATATTTACGCTATAAAGTAAAGTTAATCATATTCTTTGTATGGGCATGCAACTATCTCATAATTATATTTCCAATTAATTACCCCTCTCGTAGAAAGGTTTGTATGATGGTTACCTTTCATCAGCATGATATATTTCTGCATTATTATACAAAGTTTTGGTTATTGTCTCGTATAAGAAGCAAATTAGTTATGACTTTTGTTTGGATCTTTGATTCATGACTCATAAAACATTGAAGTATAAATTACATTTTCCTTGTCACTAATAGTCATGGGCTATACTCTTATTTTAAAATAAATATTTTAGTCTTTTTAATTAAATATATTTGTAATTGATATATATTATAAATTTTAAATTTACTAATTTGTCCTTCCCTTAAATCTTACTTTCTTTTGGACATCCAAATTAACCTTTTGAAGCATATGAACTATCCTCTCCTTAAATTAGAGCCAAGTTCTCGCAACCTCCATTTTACTTGCTAAGTATTAAACCATCTTTATTTTTTTCACTTTGTTGCCACCAATAGTGCCAACTGTGAGTTCAACCTCTAAGAAGCTTCAACACTCCCTATTTTTTTGTTTTCATCAATCAGAAACATAAAACAGCCAAACAGAGGAGGATAATCTTTTAGACCATCTTTTAGATATAAGGATACAGAGGTAATATCTATATGACCATAGAAAAACATTTTTTTTTGTCAACCCTTCACAAACATAGAAGCAACCCATAGAAATAAATATATGCTTTTAGACAACAATTTGGTAAGATTTGAAAACTTGTACTATTGTTTAATTAGAAATAACACATGTATAAATAAAAATATGCAATAAATATGTATAAGAAAATTATTATAATCGTAGGATATAATAAGAATAATATAATAGAGAGGAATAAGGAATTCATTGTATAACTGTGGGATATGACAGGGATGACAATCAAATAATTAATGTTAACATATTCTTCAAAAAAACAACAACATATTCTGCTAACAAACTCTAATTGATTGATGCCTTTCAAAAAAAGAAGAAAAAAAACTCTCATTGACTGATAAAATGAAAATTAAAAGATATTATTTCTTAATATCTCTTGTATCATTTAGGATATTCTGTTTTAACTCCCTCTTTCAAATACAAAGATGTTGTACACATTCCCGGTTTGTCTTGGAAGCTCCAGAATTTTGAGTGAGGTAATGACTTTGTGAATCCATAACATCCTTTGAATTGTGTTAGAATTTTATCTCAAATGAAGTACACAACAATTTCTTTGTACTTGGTACAATCATGTCATGGATCACTGAATTATATTCTAATGCATCTGCACTTTGATTGTCACATCAAATGACTACCTTACGTTGAATTGGTAGTCCAATTTCTCAAATAACATATTTGAGCCACATTACTTCAGCAACTAAATTGCAAGGATATATACTCTGATGTTGTATTAGTCCTTGCAATAACAATTTGCTTCTTGAAATACAACACAAACAACCTACACAGAAAATTCCTTTTCTCGAGGTTATTAGCCCAATCCACATATGAAAATTCATTGTGCAATGTGTATGATGATTTGATATTAAATTCATGTGTAGCAATACCTTTAAGATATCGAAAAATCGCTTAATTTCATATATATATATATATATCGACACACACACACCAATGTTACACTTTAGGGGTTGAAAAGTATGGGCTAAGTTTGTTAACTGAGAAGGAGATATCTGGACTTGTACTAGTCAAGTATTGAAATGTTCCAATGGTGCTTTGATGCATGGAGGAAATATGCAACGATTCGCCATCTCATTTTAATCATCAGCAGTTTTAGTCTCTGGATTTAAATTGGAACTATTGGTGATTGGATATTTATTTATTTTCTAATACTTTTTTCTATTTATTTGACCCCTTCAAATAACATGGCTTTTAAGGATCGATATGTAAGTAACAGCCTTTTAAAAATAGGAAACTAAATAAATTAATCAAAACATCTCCAGTGGCACAAGCATAATTTAGACAATTATTTGTTCATCTGTTTTTCCCGTTTTCTTTATTGGTTAAAATAATGAGCTCAAGGTTCATCTTCAGATTCTTCACAACGTATGGCATGTATTGACCGTAGTGTGCACTTCAATTTCAGTCAAGACCTTCGATTTCACTTGTTCTTTCATTGCTTCAAAATAATTTGTTTGAACTCACACCGCGTGACAATAACATTGCAGCCATTGCTCTTTTGGTTGCTATATATATATCACTTGTATTCTTGGTTTGGCTTGGTCTATGAGTCATCATATTCTTGACTTTTGGCCATTGCATTGCGGATCTTTAGGGCATTAATGTCTAAAACAATTGCAAAGAAACTCCCTAGTCCAACGACCATAAAAAATTCATGAAACTGGTGAAATCACTATAGCAAATCTAATGATCCCAAAGCAACCAAAAACTGAAAAATCGCCTTGTTATATAAAACAAAATGACCATTTGTATTTTTTATTAGTTATGACTTATTAGTGATTTAGTGTACATTTCTTTTTCAGGCTTACATTTGGCTTATTTTCTAAACTCTAACAAAAACCTATGTATAGTTAGACTTTATTTAAATAAGTTTTTCCATAAACACTTATAAGAGAAAAAATAAAATGAATCAAATTTCTCCTATAAACTAAATCATCTTATGCACTTACTTTTTTTTATAGAAAACTTTCATTTAGCTTCTCCAAGAGCTAAGGTGCCGAATTTAGCTTCTAAATTTTATTCATTTTACTTTCTTGTCTTTTTTTTTTCTTTCTAATAAGTATTTATCAAGAAGTTTATTCAAATAAAATTTATTATTAATGGACCCCAAAAAAACAAAATTGCAGAAATAAGGGAGTGTCGGTAAAGCTGCAATACATCACAAGCTTAATTTTACCTGCTTCAGTATATTGTAATCACAACAGGCACTGTGCCACTAAAATGAAGCAAAGAAACAATTAACAGTATAAAGTTTCTCTAGATCTATGCGTTTAAGAAAGAAATACAAGTACTTGTGCTGATTTTTACATGATTGATTCTGCGCAGATTTATAGATTCTTTTATTCGGCATTTGGGTGTTGAGGTAGTTCCACTCTTTAATTAAAACCAGAATATATAGTTTTGTCCTTACGTGGACTTGTCTACTTTTTACATTATTTTATTTACTTCTGATTAATCTATATATACTATTTGGTGCTTAAAAAATAATTACTTCGTATTTCTAAAAGGATTTTCAGAAAACAACTAGTATTTTTTATAATTAAGCTATTGTCAAACATGCAGGTAAACTTAGTTATGTCAACTTTTTTTTATAAAAAAATCACATACAATGAATCCAATACTGGTAGAACTGTAGAAAGGTACGCTATGATAAGATTATCAATTTTTTGACCAAAATTGAAAAAGAAAAGGGAAAAAAGAAAATTTGGAGTCTAAGTGGAGCAAATGAATCTTTCCTGGCCTGTGTCTTGCTTGCTTGTAGAAGAAGTAGCAAGAAAAGATACTCTGCAACAAAAGTGTGGTTGTTGGTTGGGCATGTGCAAGAAGACACCAAATTCCAAATTCAAATATTATTATTATAAGTTTTTCCAAATAAGATTTGGACCCCATTTCCCAAGTAATTTAGCTGTAGCTACTCCTTTTAGGGGTATTTGGGCAAGTAGAGCAAAGAAAATTGAGGACAAATAAAGTGATGAGATGGAAGGTGTTTCTCCATGATGTTTGCAACAATTGGGAGAAAAGAATCTGGTGGTAGATAACTTTCAAAAACAACTTCACTGACCCTGATATCAGTAAAATAAACCCTGTCAGGAATTTAGAATAATAAATATTCAGAATTCAGATGCCAAATATGTTAACACTTTTCACATATATTTCATCAGAAGTTCACGACCATCCATTTCTACAACCCCCCCCCCCCCCCTCTTTCTCTCTCTCATCCTTATATCCCTTATATCAATAGCCCACATATCTTATGCCAAGGGGTCCATGCATAGAATCTTCTCTGTTAGAAACATTTCTTTTCAGATACTGATAACAGCATTGACTAATTGGTAATATCTTTGATGAAAATGTGAAATCATAGCCACAAGCCACAAGTGTGGTAAGATGGGTGGTTGTTTGTTATCACCAGATAATTTGGCAATGGTTCAATAACTTCGCTATTCTAAGGATGCTCCACCCAAAACTTGCCTTCTAATAGAAGTTGCTTCTGAATAATTCATATTTTGCTAGAGACAATATGGTATTTCTGCTGTCTAGGCATGACAACTAAGGAACACCCCTTTGCCTTCTCAATAGGTTTAGCTAACTTGAAAGCTCTAATCAGATTCTCAATTAAGTCTTTTTCACTCAACTTCCTAATTTGACTTCAATACTCATACCAAAGATTCCCACACCTCAACTATTTTCATCCTTCCCCCTTTTGGGTTCCAAGTTTCAAATTCTATTCACACTGAGGAGTCTTAAAAGCAGTCAAGAACTCAAGAAACCACAGTGAATTCTACTATGCGTGACCTGGCATGACTAAGGGGGTCACTCCTATTTATTGAGTATGTCCTCTAGAAACCATTATATTGGACCCAGGATTAGAGGTCCAATTGTCCTCGATCGGACTATCCACAACCCTTCAACAAGCGTCAAACCTGGTGCGAAAAGTTACTTGATCGAATACTCCACAATCAGGTTGTCCAAATTCAGAAACATTTGATGAACAATTAATTAGCTAAACTGAGTACAAGAACTTCAGTAGCATAATCAAATATCTATAAATTCAGCAAAAAAACAAACCAGCTTGTAAGCGGTAGTAAAAATTAATGAATAATCATCAAGAGCATACACAAGAAGGGATTTACCCTGTCATCATCAAGCAGCTAAGCATCTATACATATCTCAGTAAGTAAAAGTAACATTTTTCATAGTTCCATCTTTACACCTTATGTAAATCAACCTCTACTCTAGTATCCCAAAACAAGAGATTAAATTAAGACACTTTACCAAATACCAAATCAAAGCGATCTCGGGGATATAAGGTTAGTGCAGTGGTTGCAAAAGGGTGAAGGAAGAAGGGAGAGGTTACCGTCGCAGGTTCGAATCTCTTCCACTGATATTTCTAAAAAAACTAAACAATCTAATATATAATAAATAAAAAAAACAAAACAAAACACGATCTCCAAAAACTAACCAAATATCAATAATTCACGATTCACCAACAACAGCAACCCCACCACCTTGAGTCCCATCCCTTCTAACAAGAGCAAAGTACCCCAAAACAGCACAAAACGCAGCAACAAAATTCCCTTCCTTCAACAAAGTCCTCATCACAAACCCGAAAATCTCCTTAGTAATCTTCCTCCCCTCCACCACAAGTGTCCTCTTAGGCTTCCCAAAGAAGGCCAAGAGCACCACAATCGTGATCCACGTCACCACCACCGCGGGAACCATAACCACCATAGCCGCCACCATCGACAGAACCCCGAACACGGTGCCCAGAAGCACCGAAGCGTAGAGCGCCGGCCACGCCGAGGTGGTGGAGGATTCAACTTGCAGATTGTACCATGAAAGCGTGGATTTGAGGAAGTTCCATGAAGATGCCAAAAGGGTACCGTAAACAACCAGAAATAGACATGCCCATGTTCTCCTCTTGCTGAAGATGTTCAGAATTAAGGTATATGCGTAAGGTGGTTGTTGTTGTTGTTGTTGTTGTTGTTGTTGTAGCTCCTCTTCTTGTGCCATTTGAGACAAATAAAGCTCGTATTTTTTTTTACCTTGCTGTGTTCTTTGTTCTGTTGATCAATCTGGGCAGTGACCGTGTATGCGTCTCACTCTATGCGGTCGGATTTTTTCTTTTAGGACTAATCCTTAAAAGTTTTGGTCATTGTGTCTTTACAATTGTGTTATCCACACTACTATGATACTATCCCTCTATTTCGTTTTGTTGCTAAAAGACAATTTTTTTATGAAAAAAAAAATATCCAATTTTTTTTTACAATTTACTACCTCGTTTCTGTATTTTGTTTATGTTTGAAATTAAGACACAAATTAAGGAATATTTAATGTATGTAAAATATTTGGACAAAAATATACTTATTTAATATATTTGAATTTTATTTTTCATGTATTTGAAAGCTTTTAAGAAGATTTTTATACTTATTCTCATATTGAGTCTAACTCAAGTCTAGTAAAGCCTATTAGGCTCCCTGACACAGAGATACCGACACAAGGCTAGAAGATAATTTAAAGACCTTGACTCTGGCACCAAAAGATAATTGTCTTATCATAAAGAAGATAATTGTATTATTTAAACTTATCATATTAATTATATAATAGAAAAGACCTTCGAAGGCAACAAGAATTCACAAAACCGAGTACGACTTTTAACACCCTCCCCAAACTAAGATCCAGTTAATTAAAATCCAATAATGAGAAGCGCATGTGATCTTAGCTCATACAGGATGGAACATTAGCACTGTCTATGAAAAATAATTAGTTCTCACAATTAGTTAATATAAAACAACCTAGATCAATTTTGAGCCCTTGGCCTAATCAACACCTATGATCCTCTAATCATAATGGTGAGAACCAAAAGAAATACTTCCAATTGCTCACTAAATCCTCCTGGATTATTAAAGAATGGACAACCGACATCACAACTAGCACTTGAACATATTAGCATCTCAACACTTAGTACTAACACCTTTGAGCAAAAGCATATGAAAAAACTCATTAATGAACAAGAACAATTAATAAAACAATGAAACCAAAGGTTGCAAATACTAGAGGTACAACCAATTGATATATCTATCTACTAGAATCCCACCTTATAACTTCAATTGTGCGCCAAGTTGGTTGAATCCAATTGTCACACAGCCTTATCTTTGAGAGTGACATCGTGGAACACAAGAAAGGTAGCCAAAGCCATCTTGAAAATCTTTTTATACTCTTTAAGTTCTCACATTGACATCCACGGTGATGATGAGAACTTGGAGATCAATCAACAATTATTTGAAAAAATCTCCATGTTCTTGATCCCAAAAAGTCTCAGAGTTGCCAAAGATAGACTAGTATGATGGAAAGAGAGACTCAGGGGAGCATCTCGGCATGTTCGAATCCTCATAAGAGCTATGGGATTAAGTGTAACATTCCCAACTTTTAGAACCTTTTTTTCTTCTTCTTTTATACAATATTTTATATTGAACAATCTAGAAAGAAATTTAAAATCATGTTCCCCACTACTGCAATCAAAATTTTAAAATTTACTTAATTATCATTTTTAATAATTAGTTTGGACTGAGGTTGGAAAATTGTTAAAATGACGACTGCATCCTGATTTATTAGTATTTGTGGGCTAATAGGGGTGAGCCAGGACTAGTCTGCCCAATTGGAGATTGATTTGAATGGATTGAAAATGAACTCGGTGAATTTTTTATGAATAATTGGAGTCATGTTTTGGATCATCTTAAACTGTTTTAGTGTTATAAGTTTTTTAACAACTGTATTAACAATAAAACCTTTTTATTTGATAAGTAATATTTTTTATAACATGATATTATATCTATAATGAAAATATTTATTTAAAATATATATTGTAAACTATATCTTCATTTAACTTTTTGTACTTATTTTGTTCTAAGAATTAAATATACATAATGTTAAAATATATCGTATTAAAAAGTCAAGTTACTTTAACCATATCTCTTAATCATATTTTAAGTCTTGATTGGTTCGAAGTTAAGTTTAAATAAATAAATGACCTAATCAAATTTTGGGTCAGATGTAAACTAAAATAAATCGGATCCAATTCAATTATAAGACTATGAGTATAACATGAAAATCTGAATTTAGAATCCTATTCTATATATTTAAATATAATTCTATTAATCTCTCTTAAATTTTTATAAACTTTTAAGAAAAACTAATAAAAACTCCTAATTGTCTACCAAAAGAAGACTCGTGAGTATTTGTCTAGCCTTCAAACTTGATAAAATTGACATAATTAGTTCATTTTTTTGGTTAAATGCATAAAAATGTAAGTTTCATAAAAATTACGAATATATTGAGTTAAAATGAACTTAATATTAATTTAAGATATTAAACAAAGGGACTAATATTGTTTTTGAGTAATATCTCGATCAGTAACCTATATAAACCAGAATGTCTTTATATACTTGGTTTAATTAAGATGACAGCTTTGAGTTATCCATATTGCCACTTAGGCATGCGTGACCCCCAACTCGGGTCACACAGTTCACATAACTATAATTGTTTAACTAACTTTCTCGCTTAAACTTGTGTAAATAAGTAGGTCTTATATATGAAACACCTCTAACTCTCATTATTTACTCTCTATCTCTCATAAACTTTGAGCGTCAGACTACTCATGTCATCACTATTGTTGTGTTCCACCGGCCAACTCAATTCTTAAATCCAATATATGAATTGTATCTCAGTCATTGAATCAAATTTGATCCAAATCCATCAAACAATATCAATCACTCTTGACTAGGTCAATCAATACACCAAACCTAAAAAATCAATTTTCTTTATTTGAAAATACCCATCAAACTATCCAAATTACATGTATCCATCAAACTATCAAAATTTAATGAGTAACAAATTCTATTAGTAGAAGAACACGTAAATATATACAACAATCTATTTTATCACACGTAGTAATTTTCTGATTAAATGACCATATAGTTTCATTGCCAATGTATTTAAATTAAAATTTTCAAATATTTTAAAATTTAGTTAAAAACAAAATTAACTCCATTTTTGCAATTACCTTAGACGTGCCCTTAATAAAAGCTAAAACATTTGAACTAAGAAGCGTGGGTATTATTGTGCTTGGGTCCAAGTTTAGGCAAACGAATTATCACAAAAACAAAACACAAGTTCAAAGACAATATATACCCACTTAATCCATTGGGTCAATGGATAGAATAGTAACAATAAGTCTAAAATACGAGTTCAAGACAAAACCTTCCATTGAAAAAATATATATATATCAATCAGAACTAATTTAAGTATCATTAAATATTATATTGTTTCTTTGTGACTGTTTTTCCTTTCTGGTTGAATTTATCCGATAACTATTTGACTCGTTGTAGTTAGATTTAGACTTAGTGCAAATTCTACGTCATACAAAGTCCACAAGATGGATGTACCTCTTTGTTAAACGCGTTAAAAAAGGTTGTTACCAACTATATAATTTTAATATTCTTTTTTTTATACAAAAAACTTGAAAATGATTTCTACGGAAAGTGCAATTGATTTTTTTAAAAAAAAAACAACACCAACTTTGTAGTCTATTAAAAATCATTTCAAAGCTTAATATAGGAAATCTAATTTTTCTGAGCCCACTGTGAAGTCAACACGACTCCGTGATGCAAAAGTAGAAGTTTGGCATAATTTTTTAAAATTATTTAATCGAAATTAATCTCAATATTCAAGTAACTCACTTTTTTTTATAACAAAAAAAAGAACTAACTCACTTTGTTTATTCTATCGGAAACGTAGCAAAATTATTTCAATGTAAATGATACTAAAACACTGAACAGTGCTTCGCATGCTCACTAAAAAAAAGTAACTCAATATTTTAATAAAAAAAGTTGTAATTTTTTTAAGGTCATTATTATAAATTTCGACAAATTTATTATCCAAAATGATCTGTGAACAATAATATAATTTTTAGTGTATGTATTATTTATTCAAACTTATTTTAAAAACCATTTATAAGTTTTTTATTCAAACTTAGGCCACTTCTTTATAATTTTTTTGTCTTCTTCAAATAATGCTTTTTGTGTTATTCTCGAATAAAAAAGTAAATTTTCACTATGATAAGCTACACTCATATTTAATATAAATCTCTATTATATAGAAATTTCTATGAAGATAGAGTTCTAATTTTAATTAAGAATATATTTGATAAGTATGTTTTCCCTGACCCAAAATCTTGTTTAACTATAATAGTGCATTTAAGTTGAATCCCTATTTTACATTTTTTTTTTCTGCTTTGTTTGTTTTGTACGAGCCCCTTGTTTTCTAACTCTTATCTATTGGAAGCATCAATATTCAGCACCAGTTTTACCAGTCAAAATCACCCGAAAGCAATTAGATATTTCAAGTTTCCTTTATTCTTCCAGCAATATCTTGCTTACGGTTAATGCTTTTGCCGCCATGCTTGACTTCATTTTTCATCATTTAACCCTTTTCTTTTTCATTTTTTAAATATTTTATGCAAGACATGTTTGGTAATATCATTCAACTATATTATTGTGCTAAACAAATTAAAACTACAATATCTTATTGAAAACTGAGAAAAAGTTATACCCTGAAAATATAATTTTGTTTAAAGTTATCCAATCACAATCTACTATATATAATAAAATAAATTTGTTAACTTAAAAAATAATTATTTTAAAATAATTCAAATGATAATTTGTAATTAAATAATAATATAAAATTGTTTTACACCCACAATGAATATACATTAAACTATTAAAAAATTTATCGTGAATGCACTTTTTCTTTTTTAAAATTTATATTATATACTTTTATAAATTTCCAATAAAAAACAAAATGGTAGTAATAATTACAATTTCATAATTAATAAATTAATTGCTGTTAAGCATAAGGTACTAAACTATGAATCGACGAATAATTTTTTTTTTTCAATTTCATTCCATGCACATTTCATTTAATTTCACACATTAAACATGCTACTGTCAATTGAGCCACAATTCTTCGAGACTAGACCACCATTTTATTTCCTGAAAGTGTCTGGCATTATTATATTAGTCATTGAAACAAATAAAATTCTAAATAAGTCCTTCAAAAGTGTAATTTGTTAATTGCATTAGTTTAAAATATAAAACAAACGTGTATACTATAAAGGACAACAAGGGGTTAAGTTTAGAGATTTGAATAAAATTTTAGAGACTAATTTGGATCTTTTTTAGTTTCCAAGATTAATATGATAATCTTATACACTTTTAAGAATTAAATTGATAGTTTACTCAATTCTTATATATTATACTCATTTTTTAAGAAAATATGGATATAATATAAAGGACGACAGATCTAAATGAGGAAAAACACAAACTGAAGCAAAATTATATAGCGATAGAATTTAAAATATTATACAAGTTCATCAATAATTGTACAGTAATAATTTGAGAGACTGATAACTGTTTGGTTCATGGATCATGTAGTTATGACTTTTTTAATATTAATTATTAACAAAAAGGCTTGAAATTATTATATTTTTACAAGTGTTTTGACTCGAAACTATAAATTATGGATATTTTAATATATTATTAACTACTTTGTATGTTCAAATCATTTTTTCTTTTAGAAAGGTATTATGTCTTTTACGCTCAAATACAGTTTGTGAATCAAAAGATGATCTCGACGAGTACAAATAAAATTCCATTAACTATCCGCACTGTCCATAAAGAAAAGAATTCATGGCATTAATCACACCAAATAAAGATCAAATCAATTAAAATGCTTGATTAGCTGTTGCTTCCTAAAAAACAACGTATCAACGATAATATTATTGGTTTTATATTTTTTTGGCACTTTCAAAAAAATATATTTATTTATACTATATTTTAAATTTCTATAAATATGTTAATTGATGATTTTTGAATTGTACATGAGAGAAACAATAGTATATAAAGTTTGCTTAATTGTCCAATTTAGGGTCAATTAAAGTTTTTGCAATTTATCATTTTTATTTTTCTCTCTCCAAAATTGTATATAATTAAAAAATAACTTATATTATTATAGTTTAAATTATTCCTTATAAACCAGGGGTTGAAACAAGTGATAATAACTTATATCCTTTATCTAGAAGATTCCGTGTTTGAATATGAAAAAAAAAATACTCATTTTCTTTGCTCTTACAATATATGACAAAGATTAATCATTGCATTTGATAATGACTATTTCGTAGTCGAATGGTGAATTTAAGACCCAAGGCAAATAAGAACAAATTATTTAAAAAAATAAATTTAACACATAAAAATGAGGAAATGGTTTGAATATATAAAAATAAAAGGTATAAAATATAAAATTTGAAGATAAATACTTATAATTTTATTAAAATAAAGGGGTGCATTTTGTTTACTCGGTGAGAATAAATTAGGAGTTACAATACATAAAATTAGGGTATAAAATATTAAATTTTTAAAAAATACATGTGAATTATTAAAATGAAAGGATACATTTTTTTACCCTCAAACAACCTAGGTTGGTCACTAATTAGTACCATACTTTGAAAAAAATCTTTATTATAAGTTATATATATATATATATATTTATTTATTGTGGATTTTAATTATAATAGAATACTTTTTTATTGTATTATGTTTATATATTTAAAATATACATTTGTTATAAAATTCAATTATATATAAATGAACACACAACTCTATCTAATTTATAAATAAACTAGCTAGTAGTTTAGCTTGTGTATTATACATGACCAGCGAAAACAGGTGCTTGTATTTTTATTTCACTATTTCATTTTTATTTGCTAAAATTGTTATATATTTACAATTTATCTTATTATATGCGCAACTGTCAATGTATATTTTATTTTACCCTAAAATTAATATAGGCAACAATGCATAAGAAAATAAATTGTTACAATATATCAATATTAACGTCTAATATATAAAAAATATAAAATAAAATTTGCCACTAACTAAAAAATTAATATACACGTCAAAGCATAATAATCAGAACTGTTACAATATATCACATTTAATACAATAGATATGTATTGACGCAATACCTAACATTTTAAAGACAAATTATTATATAACTAAATTATATATCAAATAAATATTTTTAGTGTATAAAATATATTTTAATTAAAATTTATAATAATTAAATATTTTAACATATAAGTTATACGTTAAATTTATAATAAATAATTTATATTGTGATAAAAAGTTATATTTTAATTGCTAATAGTTTCTTTTAAAAAAATCCTAGGATTTTAATTTAGGAATAAGGATAAAAAATAGATTAAGAAAATCAAGTATAAAAAAGGGAAAATAGTGGTTTGAAATGGTTGATTAAGAAATTTTTTTAGGCTAGTTACTAAAACAAATTAAATTTGAAAATAAAATTAAGATAAATATTTTAAAGAAATAAAAAAATAGTTAATATATAAGATTAAGATAAGACATGTTTCAATGAAAGTGATAATAACTTTTAAAAAATCATTAAAAAATAATTTCTAAAAACACTCTAATTTAGTAACAACTCTTTAGATTATGATAAAGATTCGTATTTATAATATAGAAGTAAATTGCCGTTCAGAATAAAAATATAGAACTTAATTAGTTAGTGTATTTACCAATGATTTAAATGAGTTATTTATTTTAATTTTATGGATTACAGTTCTACATAAATTTAAGAACTCAACTTTTGTTAAATTTATTTATACAACGATTATTTGTATAAGCACCTCTATATCATTTGTTTCCATGAGAAAAAAATTAAACAATATTATTTAAAATTATAACTCATATTAACACTTCATTAGAGATGTTATTAGAGTTTCCACCTAATATAATACACTTTCAATATAAGAAGCTTATTCTATCTTAACTATTCTCTGAACAATAGATTTAAATAAGAAATGATAATTTATCCGACCAAACTTTCTTTATGCTGACTACTAAAAAGTGAAATCTCAAAATAATCTACTATTTATGAAATTATAATGCAAAACTTCAACTTCAACTTGAAGAGTGAAGTTTTCCCTCTTTTAGTTAATAGTCATGCTATTTATATAACTATTTATACAATAATATTTTTTGCTTATATCTCATTCTATCACAACATTTATTACATTTTATACTTCTTTCATACTTTTCTCTGTTTTTCTGTTTTAGTTGCAAAATGTATTTTACAAATATTATTTGTCTACAATTAAATCATTATTCTTTCTAGTTTCTATTATCTCTTGAGTTGAGTGTGATTTTTACCCAAAATCATTGAGAGCAAGAAATTTTTTCTCACTCTTCTTATTTTTTTCACGTGTTTTTTTATTTTAATTTAATCAATGTTTTAGTCTATCCACTACACACGATAAAGTATTTATTTTAAATAAGTAAAATTTATAATAAATAAATATTTTTAATATATAAATTATATTATAATTACAATTCGTAATAAATAATTTCTTTAAATATATAAATTATATTTTAGATTTATAATGAATAATTTAAATTTTGATATAATATTTTTTAAAAAATAAATAAATAAAATTCAGTGATATATGAAAAAAAAATAAAGATTAAAAGAGTACGTGGTTGAAAATATCAAATATCAAATATATAAATAAAGATAGAAGAATGAGTAACTTGATAATGTAGAGAGATAATTGTTTTAATAAGTTAAGGGAGTAATGTTAAGTAAAAAAATATTTGTGTATTAAGAAGAATCATGATCCTTAATTATTTTAATTAGATATAAATATTAAAAATTGTGTCTTATGTGATTTTTGACTATGTTTCATGATCTTCCGTCTAAATTTCATTTTACAGAAACTGTCTTACAAGATATTCTCCTAGTATTTATCAAATCTCATGAAAAATAAATGAACTTTAAGTTCCGTGAGTTGCAAAACAACATCAAAAGATGTACTCTAGTGTGATAGACCTACTCTAACTCAAATGAAGTGGTTTTCTTTTGTAATGTTTAACACAAAACTTACCGAGTAGGTTTCCAATATGAAGAAAGACATGCATTTAATGCAAACATTAAATGTTCCAATGATCATAAACTTCAGACATTAGCAAAAGTGAACAATTTTGTATATTTAGAGACAACGAATAGTTGAAGATGAAGACCTATAAATAGCTTTGAAGAAATGGGTTATGAACTTACGCGCTAACATTCAAATTCTTTATGTAAAAAGCTTTTTGTATATCTACTTGTAAAGTTCAATAGTTCTCAAAACACCTTGAATATTTTGAAAGAAATGACTAAGTTTTTACCTTATACATTCGTCTATTAGACGATTAAGAACTAGTCATTGAGCAAATCAACAACAAATCTTTTGTTTTGTATCAGAGTCAACATTGACTTGATAGGACACATAATATTGGTGTTGAAATTTGGTAATAAGCTTTGTTTGTAGAGCCATAAGTGACATCAATTAATACTTGTAACTTTGTGAAGTTAGTAGAACTTGGTTGTTAACCAAAATTAAACATAGTCTCAATGGTAGAAACGAACTAGTATAATTCTGTGTCTTGTATATATATTTTTTTGTATATCTTGTGCTTTAAATTGACCTAAGATTTGAATTTGATTTTGTTTGAAAACATGATTTGCTTTGCAAAATTTACTTCTATTGTCTAAATCTGTTATATATTTTACAAAGTTATTTTTCAAACGATAATTTTGATTTAAAAAAGGTTTAAATTTTTTCTAAAAATACAATTTAACTCTTCTTTTTGTGATATTTGTCTTTATAAGTAGTAAATGAACTATTCATTCTTCCAATTGAAAAAGGAGATATTGAAAATTTATAATTGAGAAGATAAGGATAAATAAAGTCTCACTCTCCACCAAATTATGTAATGTAATTTATAATATAATGGTGATTTAAATTATAAAAATTATAATTAAAAAAATATTAATGAAATAGAAAGTTTGTAATTAGAACAAAAATTAAGTTTTTTTTGAAGGAATACAAAAGTTTAAGTTGTCTTGTTATTTTATTTATTTTAAATATATTAAAGTAATAAAAAATTTTCTTTAGATTTTAAAAGTTTGACTGTCTTTTAATCTAATATTATTTATATGACTTTTTAAAGTAATTAATCTTTTTAAGTTTGGAAAATTCTTTTCTATATCCTGTTTTGAGATTTATCAATTAGCACATTTCGAATTTCATATAATAAAAAATTAAATAAATTAAATATTTCTATGAAAATATAAAAAAAATGTTACCTAAAAATAAAATATGTAATACTTATTAAATAATTAAATGCATTAAAAAATAATAATGGATTCCTAATTAATACAACTAAAACAATAAGTAACAAAATCTTCTCCTATCTAAAAATTAATATGCAATATGTAAGATAATTATAAAATTAAAATAAAAATTTGAGTAAATAATATATGTTCATAAAAGCTTTTTGCACTGTGTAAAAAAAGAAATTTTTGTACTATTATTTAATTACAAACTATTATACCTGATAATTTTATTAACTTTATAATAATTATCTTAAAAATTATGCAACTATAACTTTTAATTAATTAAAAGTATAAATTTTCTTCCTTATATCGAAAAGAATATGAACTTTCTTATAGTGTACAGAAATAAATTTTCAAATTTTCATTAAAGTATTATCATTAATATTCTCTATCTTAATTTCTAATTATTTTTTATATCTATTACTTGAACAAGATCTAAAATTGATTCTTAAACTTTTGACTTAGAGATGCCAAATTGATTTTAAGATACAACAAGATTTATGGAAATATAATCCCAGAGTATTCCAACATAAAAAATGCTAGAAACATATTTTTTGATATATTTTTGGTGTCATTTGAAATATATTTTTACGAGAGAATATATATAAAAAAATATGTTAGAAGATATATTGATAAGACCCTTGGTCCCAACATACAGAACAAGAAGAAATGCCTTTAATTTAAATATTTAATGACACTATTACCCTGCACTAAGAAGGAGAGAAAAAAAAATTGTTTTTAGAGAATTAAAAACGCGTTTAATGCTGAGCATTGATATTCCAAACAGAACTCAACGACCAACACAGACGCTTTGAACACAAAACTAACACCAATCGTTCTTTGACAGAAGGAACATACATGGTCGAGGGAGAGAGAGTCACAACATAACACTATATGGAATCATCATGCATCAATATCATAACTAGAGAATAGAGATATACAGAGAGAGAAAGACAGAAAGTGGAGTCTTTTGACTGAGCCTAGCCGGCAAAAGCCGTCTAAGGTTGTTGTCTGGTTGATGATAATGTTTCTTTTTAATGTCTAAATACGCGTTGAACTTTCAAACATACCACCACCACACTATTTTTTTAGTTAGCCTTCTGATCCATTTTTACCCTTAACCTTAATCCCAATTCAAAGGCCCACTTAGTCTTTTTTCCTTTATTTTTTTTAATGATTCCTTGGTTTATAAATTGTATTAGTCTCTGAGTGTTTTTATTGCTTGAATTTCCTCTCCTTTATGGAACAATGATTCCTTTATGACAGTTAGCGATTTTTGTTGGAAGGTTATGAATTGTGGGTTTGATTCAAGTTTGCTTCTTTGGAATTGGGTCGGGTTGGAATCTTCCAGTATTGGAGTTTTGGTATCTGATTTTGAATTGGGTATGTGTGTATGAAGGAAAGTTTTCATCTTTGCTTTTGAATAGGAAAAAAAAAAAAAAAAACAAAGAAGGTACTCTGTAGTGGGTGAGTTTTTAGTTTTTATGAGTTTTGGTGGAGTTGGTAGAAGATGTGTTTGCGGGTGAACGGTGATCCTACTTTTTGAAGGATAATATTGTTGTATAGTTGATGTGATATCTTTGTGCTCCAACATGGGTTGCATATGTTCTAAGAGTTCAGCTATAGAGGACAGCAAGGAAAGTGTCTCTAAGAAATTTCAATCGTATAGCACACGGCCTTCAGAGTTGAATGTTTTGCGGTTGAATTCAACTAGGAGGGTTGATGAGGGTGAGGTGAAAGATGTGTTAATAGATGGTGGTCATGTGAAAGGTTCATTGATTAACAAGAAGGCCAATGGTTCAGGGCAGTTGTATGGTGATCATCATGATGTGAAGAAGAAATTAGAGAAGCGGGAATTGACTGTCGTGGATCATATCGGCCCTGGAAGGGTTCCAAAGGCTATAGAAGGAGAGCAAGTTGCGGCAGGATGGCCGGCATGGCTTTCTTCTGTTGCTGGTGAAGCTATTAAGGGATGGATACCACGGAGTGCGAATACTTTTGAGAGGTTGCATAAAGTAAGTTACTGCCTTGTCTGTGTTTGTATTATAATTGAACTTTTGTGTGATTGTTACTGCTTTCTAATGAATCCTTGTGCCAAAATACTTTGAACACTGGCTATGTCAAAGACTTTGCATGCACTTTTGCTGGAACGGTTAAATTACTAATGGAAAGTTTTTAAAGCGCGATTTTAAGTTAATTGAGATTTCCATGCATTGTGTACTGTAAAGTTTATGAACCAGTCATGGCAGAGTGGATGGGAGGGAGTTGGAAATATTGGTAGCCTGATATTAACATTTCAAAAGACAGTGAACTTTATTACATAAGAACGTTTCCCTTAGGAATCATGTGGCTGTTTTACAAACTAAACATAGATTAGTGTTAATGAGTTAATGTTGGCTAGTGTCCACTCTCCTGGCTCCATGAAAGAAAAGTAAATGGTCAATGAAGTTTGATTATGTAGAATATTGAAACTGTGTGACCAGATTTTGTGTACTAGTCATGGTGGATTAATTTTGTCTTGTTTCTGTGAGTATAAACTTCTTATATTGGTGAAGGAAGGAGTCTATGTATTGTTCTATGATGTTCTTTTTCATTGACTATACTAGTCTTTTTCTTTAAATGAATTAGATGAGATTCTATTATGCAGATTGGGCAAGGAACTTACAGTACTGTATATAAGGCACGGGATGTGATTAACCAAAAGTTTGTAGCATTGAAGAAAGTACGCTTTGACAATCTTGATCCCGAGAGTGTTAAGTTTATGGCAAGGGAAATCCATGTTCTGCGTAGGCTTGACCATCCAAACATAATTAAATTGGAGGGCTTGATTACATCACAAATGTCTCGCAGCCTGTACCTTGTTTTTGAGTATATGGAGCATGATCTTACAGGACTTGCATCAAATCCTGATATTAAGTTCTCCGAACCACAGGTAATGATGATTTCTTTTCATTTACTCAAGGTCTGTTTTACACGGAGTTGAGATTTTTGTGCATGTGTGTCTGGCATAAGCATAGGAAAGTGACTATGCGTGCCTTCTATGCTGTTTTTTGTAAGAAAATTCCTAAAACATCAATATTTTTTGTACGCCATTGCCAGCTGAAATGCTACATGCAGCAACTTCTTAGTGGATTGGATCATTGTCATAGTCATGGTGTCCTCCATCGTGACATAAAGGGCTCAAATCTTCTCATTGACAATAATGGAGTCTTAAAGATTGCTGATTTTGGTTTGGCAAGTTCTTATGACCCTCACCACAATGTTCCATTGACAAACCGAGTAGTAACTCTATGGTATAGACCACCAGAACTTTTACTTGGAGCCAATCATTATGGAGTTGCAGTGGATTTATGGAGCACTGGTTGCATACTGGGGGAACTATATACTGGAAGGCCAATTTTGCCTGGAAAAACAGAGGTATGCGCTTATGAATCTATTTTCCATCAATATGTTTTTATTTTATGGGAATTCAATAGTTTAGGTCTGTAGAAATTTCTTACTACAAGAATTTTAAAGGATTTTTTTTAAACTGCAGTTACATGATGGAAATGATACTGTTTCTCTATATTAAATTACTATTGCTTTTATTGAGTGGATTCTCTATATCTTGTGCTTTTTTCACCTTTAAGTTTATGGTTAAATAATTACTGTTGATCTCATGTATACCAGTCTACTCTAGACTGTTGATCTCAATGTTATAAATTGATACTAATATTAGTATTGTGTGTTAATAAAGGTATATACAAGGTATCTGAAGGTTAACTTTATTTCCTTGTAGGTTGAGCAGTTGCATCGGATTTTTAAACTTTGTGGCTCACCATCTGATGACTATTGGCTTAAATTGCGGTTGTCACATTCAACAGTATTCAGGCCGCCACACCATTATAGGAAATGTGTTGCAGATACATTTAAGGACTACCCATCTACCGCGGTAAAGCTTATAGAGACCCTACTTTCTGTAGAGCCAGCACATCGAGGGTCTGCAGCAGCTGCTCTGAAAAGTGAGGTATGGTGATTAATATTTCCACAGCAAGTAATTATATAGTCTGATCAAGTGACATCCTTCTCCAATGTAATCAGTTCAAAATATTGTTTTCCATGATCACCTGCCAAAATGAATGTTATGCAGGCTAGTTATTATAAGGAAAAAAATCCATCTTAATTTTCTTTCAACGTTTTGTCTTTGCATGTTTTTTAATTTTTATAGAAGTCAGTTGCATTGATTGATATTTGTATTCTACTCCATTTAATGGAAAAATGTTAGTTGTTCTTTATTTACATGCGTCTGTAGATATATGTTCTTCTACACTTTAAAAGTCATACTATTCTACATTTGTTCTTTTCCTTTTTCCTTTCCATGCTTAAACAGCATCATCTGGCCATTCAATACAAGGGAAGGTAATGAAATGATGAAGTCAGCTTGCAAATAATCAAAATCATGAGATATATTTTTTGTCACTATACTGCTATATTATGAAGTAGGAAAAATAATCAACTTTCTCACGCAATTCTGTCAAACATATTCTAGGAACCCTTTTCCTTTCTAACATGCTAATAGGCATGTGATTCTCCATTTAAATATTTTTCCGCATTTATTGACAGTTCTTTACGTCAGAGCCTCTGCCTTGTGATCCATCAAGTTTACCAAAATATGCTCCCAGCAAAGAGATTGATGCTAAATTACGGGATGAAGCCAGAAGGTACCAATATAGGTTGATTGTATTTATGTTGAGGAAACAACAATGATATTTATTTTTAATAATTAATATTATAATAGTGGCTTCAATCTCCAGAATGGAATCTGATTTTAGGAATATAAATTATATGGCTTAATCTGAACAAAATCAGTGTAATCATATTTGTCTCTTGTTTATTATTAATTTGAGTGTTGACATCTATGCCATGAACAAGTGTTTGCTTTTAGTTGTTTCATCATGACTGTTAGCTGTGCTTTCTGCAATCTGCATCACTTGATAGTTGATTCATGCATTCGTGCTGAAAGGGTGCCTTGTTTTGTAAGCCTATTGTTGATTGTTGATAATGACAACTAATATGTATTCATTTTTGTTTACTGTCTTAGGCAAAGAGCTGTTGGAGGTAGGGAACAAAAAGTTGCCTCAGGAGTTAGACAAGAAAAAGGGCATAGAGCAAATGTCACAACAAAAGACAATGCTGACCCAGGCTTATTGGTGCAGGTAATCCAAACAAGTTTCAAACTTTTTGTATGACTTGCCTCTACAGGATACCTTGGGGTATTGTGTAAATTCTTTTTAGTGTTATTGATCATGAAATTTGGGGACAAGATTTTTTTGTTTTACTTTGAACTGTATCTCTTGATTCAACTTGGAAATTGTTCAACATTTTTTTAAGCATAGATTGGATTGTTGTGAAATATAAAAAAAACTTATTAGTTTGATGACCACTAGTTCTTTTTAATAGTCAGCGAATTAATTTTATGTCTCTGCTTATCAGTTATTTATGTAAGACCTGCCCCATTCTAGTTACTCCCTCTGGTCCTTATTATAAGGCATAGTTTAGAAGGAATTAATGGTCCTTTTTATAAGGCACTTTAGAATTCCTATGAAGCATTTAATCTTTTTTTTTTTTCCCATTAGTTGCCTTTATTAAATATTCTAAGTATATCTGCTTTTTATCGATAGTGGTGCATACTACATAATACTCTTAAACATTAATGTTTAAAACAAGTTAATGATTATTAATAAGGGCATAATTGGTACATTAGTTACATTCTTTTAAAAATTCAATAAAACCAACTGAATTAATTACTTTTATTGGTTTGTGTGATTGATGTTGAAAGTGCCTTATAATAAGGACCAGAGGGGAGTAATAATTATCCTGTAGTTGTGTTAGAACACCTAAACCATTTTGGGTTGTTGCAAATTGTAACTGGCTTTTGAGTTTTGAGTCCAATGGCATTTCTGTTTTTAATTATGAGGCAAAGAAGAGAATCTTTGGGTTTGAAACAGTTTGGTCTATTGGTGACTTGCTAGTTCTAAGCTTAAAAATTGCAGATTTTTGTGCTTAGTGCCTATTGCTTATTTCATACATAACTTTTTGTAAAACTGCAGACACACTTTAAAATTGTAAAACCAGACCTTATATTCTAAAATTTTAAGTATTCTTGAGCTCTTTTCACACAATTGTCCTACTTTTTTTTATCTCTTCTTCCACTAGGCTTATCTTATTGTTGTCTTATGCAGCAAGGACGTTATTCCAGCTCAAGGAACCAAAGTGAACTATCGAACCCTCATAGAGGAACGGTGTCTGGAATTCTGGTTTTCCCTCACAAACAGTCAGAAAAAGAAATGGATAATAATTTCTCTGGGCATATCTATAAGAGGCCTTCACATTCCGGCCCATTAGTTCCTGGTTCTGTCTGGGCAAAAGGCAGGAAGGAAGTTGATGACGTTCCTCCTGTTTCAAACAGAGTAAACCTATCAAAACTATCTGGGCTAGTGGCATCTAGGACTTTGTCTGAAGATCAGGAGGTTAAACCGGTTCACTTGCACCACAGAAAACCAATTGAAGTAAGAAAATCCGTGGAGTCAACTAATGGATCAGAGTCGAGAAGAAGGCAGGATCAAAAACGGATTGTTGATCTCAATCAAATTGAGAATAGAAGGGTCTCGGCTGAAAAATCAACTCCGGTTAGTTGTTGTTATTATTGTTATTTTTTTTTATTTATTGGTTCTAAATATTTGGTAGTGCAAGTCTACACTTGGCATCAATAAGGATCTGGATTCTCTCGTTACATGATTGAATATCGGAGAGAGGCAAATTTGATTGAGAGTAGGGACTAGGGACCTTTCGATTTCTTATACAATCTACTATTTCAAAATTATTCATATATTTATCTTTCTATCAGGACACTCACACTCTCCTGTTATCAAAATGATGGTCTTTTATTTCCCCAAATTGTCACAGTTTTCTAGAAATTTGTTCTCTTCTTTTCATGAAATTCTCAAGTTTCCCATCCTTTTTTTTTAAGTACCTACTGGTACCCTATTAGTTGATTGTAACTTTTATAGGTGATAGGTCACTGATTATAATAAATGAAGTTCAAAGTCCAAACATTTATGGTTAGAAATTAGGATCAACAATCAATTAATATTTGACAACTAATGACTGGCCACACCTTTTTTATTTATTTTGCTGAGTGATTGAATATTGATGTGGGGCACTATTTCAGGGCGGGCGCGAGTCCATGGGAAACAAGATATACCTCTCAGGTCCATTAATGGTTTCGTCAAGCAACATGGATCAGATGCTCAAAGATCATGACAGAAAGATCCAAGAGTTTTCAAGACGAGCGAGAATCGACAAGTCAAGGGCAAGAGGTGAGAAAGTTCGTGCACTGCAGAAGTAGTCGAATTAGATAAACTATTTCTGATATTCAGCTGCTTACAAAATTTTATGACACCATTTATTTATCTTAAACCTAAGGAGAGAAAGGAGCGTGGAGAGGAAGATAGTGTATTCAATCTTACTGTAGCATATATAATGTAAATTGCAGGCTTTATAAGAAGAGATTGATCTTTCTTCAACTCTTCATGTTTCACCCTTATATAAAATATAAGCAATTCAATTTATTATGTTCTTTCCACCATTCATGTTTCACCTTTAGATTTTTTGCAGTTTACTAGTCTATGTTGATGCTCCATTTATTTCCCTAACTATTAAGTTAGGGAGAAGAAAAGTATATCCCATGATGTTGAGAGGGATAAATCATTGCTGAAAAGATTAGAACCGTTCCCAATACAAAGAGAAAACAGAATAAAAAAGACTGACATAGCAGTACAAAAATAAAGTTTATGTTGGCTTTAATGTAAAATGTCATTCAGATTTACCCCACCAATGAGGTGAGGGTCATCTGATGAGATTCTATATCTTTACTGAAAAGATATTTAACATGGATGTTGAAAATATGAAGCAGTTTATTCCTTCAAAGATAAACTTGAATTTAGGGATATGAGTCACTTAGGGATTTGGCATACATTATCGTTTAAAATTTTGACATTGAATACTATATATTTTTTAATGATATTTCAAGTTATTATTTTCATCATGTATCTAAGTCTTTTGGAACATGATGTGATTTGCCATTTATAATTCATGATTCAAAAAATTTAGAACATAATTGAAAATCAAGTAGAAAATGATATTTGATGCAAAAATATTTTTACAAAAGGATCAAAATCATTGCTAATGCTTTTATTGGTTAGATCTGTATTGGAACATGTACCCTAACAATTTTAACTGCAAACCAAATATGCATTAACTTGACATCCCCCACTAACTTGACACCTTGTGATCTGATAACCTTGATAGGGGTCAAGGTTTCACATGACAAATCCAAATGAATGATTAATCAAGCACTCTCCTAACTTCCTCAATGTCAATGGTGTGTCAACTTCATCAAGGTCACTATACAATTTGTCACTGTCCATTAGGAACTATACCCTCATATGACCGGTGTCTCATCTGCCACAGTAGGTCTTTCCCACATATCACTTTCTAAAACTAATATTTCAAAACTAAACATCAGTGATGGTTGCCAAATTCTATCTAGTTGTGGAATTATATATGCCTCTCAATCCTTGTTACTCCAGTTGTGTCAAGCAACTCTCCCATGTGATGCAGCCTGGCTTAGCCTAAAATCCCCAAAATATTGCATTTTGTCTTTGTCAAACATCAACTTCCTGCTTTGACGTTCCTATGCATGATTTGTTTAGAAAATACTTAATATAGGAATAATTATGGACCTTTTTTGAGATTATCATTAATTATCCTTAGACCCTTATTTAGGAATTGCAATTCTTTG
The DNA here is from genome assembly GCA_013407115.1 of Glycine latifolia. Lineage (NCBI taxonomy): Eukaryota > Viridiplantae > Streptophyta > Magnoliopsida > Fabales > Fabaceae > Glycine > Glycine latifolia. Next base: position 37,040,012 of record CM023946.1, read on the forward strand.
TTACTTTTAAGGATATTTTTTGTGTGGTCCCTACAAAATTAAAAGGGGATTGCTAATTAATTAGTATGAAAGTGTTCACCGGCACCAAGCACTAACACCATGCACTAGGGTTGGTGCATGGTCACAAATCAGTACCATGGCCATGCGTTTGCATTTCATTGAACAAAAGTTAAATAAACAATTGCAAACACTATATTTCTGGTCAGCAAAGCATCACCAAAATGAAAAGTTTTAATTGCTATTTGCTAATGTGTTCACAAGTTTCCAGAAAATCCCACGTCCATTTCTTTCCAGAGTTGTTATTGACCCCATTCCAATTGCTTTTGGTCCCTATCAAGGGGCTGACCCCTTTTTCTATTCCCAAAATGTCCTTTCCACGAAATTATGATTTTGTTGAATAAAATGCATAACAAAATCGTGATTCCATTACGTAATCATTTTCGTACCCTTTTAATACAATAGAATCATGATTTCATTGTATAATATTTTGTTGTATATTTTTTTTTTGTTTCCCTAGGCATAACAATGGAATCATGATTTCCTTGTTTTTTTTGGCATCCCCCTTAACCAATGAAATTATGATTCCATTGTTATATTTTTTCGCAATACAATGGAATCGTGATTCCATTATGTCAAAGCAAACAACAGAATCATGATTCCGATACTTATTTGTTTTTTTTTTTTAAACAATAGAATCGTGATTCCAATGTAGATGTATCTACAACGAAATCACGATTCTGTTGGATACAAAATGGCGGAAAAAATTACCAGGTCAGGGGCACATACCATAGGGAAGGGGAATGGGTTGGGAAGGAGAAGGGAAGGGTTGGAAGGGGACTATGGGCGTAGAAGGGGGAGAGAAGGAGAAGGGAAGGAAAGAGTTTTGGGGGTGGAATGGTATTTTTCCCTAAAGGTAGGAGCCGAAAACAATTTTAGTTGGTGCAGTAGCAACACCCTTTCTTTCCTCCAATAAAATCCCAGGAAGGTTTACAGGCCCAATAATCAAAGGCCTTTTGAGGCCTTCCCACCCAGCTACAGCCACAGTATCACCAACCTGTGAATTAAATTAAAAAACACTATCCATACTTGGTAATGGTAGTTATGACCATTGTCCAACAGTTTTTTCATCATTTCTACCAACCAAGAACCTAACCAATAATTTAATTGAATTATAGTTCAAATGGATTTCAGTACCTTTAGGAATTAGTCCTTGACTTCACCGAAAGATATCCCAAGTTAAATAATAATAATAATAATAATCAACTTCAATAGCAAAAGAGTGGTTGGAGAAAAATACCTACATTAGAAGGATTGAAAAAACCCTGACAATTTCTTGAGAGGTTGCTAGTTGTGTTTGTAAGAAATGAAGACGTATGAAAGCAAACCCATAACCAGGAGGCAAGTCTCTACAAGGAGCAATGGAGAAGACGAAAGAAGTTGCAAAAGGAAGAGGTATAGGAAGAAGAATTGGCTGATATCATGGATATTCTTTAAGGTTAAAAAGCATGGTGTGTGGAGAAAAAATGGAGTCTTGAAAGGTGTTTTCATAATTTCACCAGCGACAAAAAAAAAAAGCTAACTCTAAATTACAGTGGACTTCAACTACAATAAAATCACAATTACAATCAAAACAAAATGGGCAATGAATTGTCCTAATGAATCAAAATAAGCTTCTGCATAATGCTACTCTATTATAACATGAGCCGTGGTGAAATAGAACTACACAAATTGTTAGATCAATCATCAACATAACTTCTTTCTTATACGATTTCCTCGTAAAAGGCACCCAAATCCAGCAAATGAAAATGATTATGGATAGTTTGATAAAATCCCAAAATATTTAAAATAAAAAAATTACATTGGAGTCTATTATTATGTATATGTACTATATACATCAAATAGAACAAAGTTTTAAACCATATACAGATTGCCATTTTCATACAAACAATTCAACTAATGCTGATTAAAGGAATGGAAACGAAGTAGTTAAATGATATTCTAGACTAGTCATCTTCCCTTCTTGTCACACAAAGTTGTGAAAGAGCAGTTGGAGGAGTAAATATCCTCAATTGTGGGGTGAAATCTGTTAACAAAGCTCCCAACATATTCAGCTGCTGAATTTATTTTGTCAAGCAAGCTCATATCTAAATTCTCTCCCTCAAGCACCTTCACAACCTCTCTCATACTTGGCCTAACATGAGGGTCATGATGAGTGCACAACAAACCAAGATGAAGAATCCTCTTAACCTCATCAATGTTACATTCACCCCTCTTTTTTAATCTTTCATCAAGAGCAGAACACTCTTCTCCTCTCTCCTTTAGCCTCCATAACCAAGCAACCAAAGGCTTGTTTTCTTCATTTGGTCTTCTCCCACACACCACCTCTAAAATCAACACTCCGAAGCTGAACACATTGGTCTGCGTTGAGGCTCTCCCGGTGTGAATAAGTTCTGGTGCCATGAATCCAACAGTTCCAATCACTTGTGAGGTATGAGCAATTTGCTCATGATTGTGCATTCTTGCTGGTCCAAAATCCCCCAATCTTGCATTCATACCCTTATCAAGTAACACATTGCTTGACTTAATGTCTCTGTGCAACACCTTAACCTCCCAACCCTCATGCAAATACAATACACCATGTGCTACATCCTTCAGCACCTTGATTCTCTTCTCCCACACAAAAACTGTGTTCTCATCACCATCAAATATTCTTTTATCTAAACTACCATTATCCATATAGTCAGATTAAAATCAGGCTCCTATCTTTCTTACACCAACCTCTCAATGGAACCACATTCCTATGCTTCAACCTGCCTAAACTTGAAATCTCAGACAAAAACTCTCTCATTCCATGTTCACTGTCACATGGAATTCTTTTCACTGCAACTTGCACTCCTTGCAGAAGCCCTTTGTAGACTTTACCATTCCCTCCAAATCCAATTACATGTTGGTCTGAAAATCCTTTAGTAGCAACATAAATATCTTCATAACTAACGCGGTGAGGCCAATACTCTAGTTCCCAATCTTCAATTTCTTCATCCATTCTTTTACTCCTTTTTCTTCTGAGAAAAAACACAAATATCACAACAGCACCACTAAGGACAAAGAAAACACCTATAATGATCCCTACAATAAAACCTGTTGACCTCAAAATAGACTCTTTGGAAATAACAAATGAAGGCAACTTTGTAGTGACCAAAGCATCACCAATGGAAAAATCTGAGTTACTAAAGCTCCAAGCCAAAATCTTGTGACTCTCCACAAGCTGCCCTGTTGCCACACAAAATCCAACATACATTTCATCCAAAAGAACTTCAGAAAGATCCACAATTTCACTAATCAAGGGCTCTGAGGCCTTTTTTGGCCTGCAGGAGCCATTGTGACATTGACTCTAGAATCCAAATATTCAATCCACACCTGATAGTTCTCACCATCATTAAGCTATTGTGACATTGACTCCAGAATCCAAATATTCAATCCACACCTGATAGTTCTCGCCATCATTAAGCTTCAAATCCTCGAACTCGTAGTTGTTGCCGCCACCCCAAAATCCAGCATCATGGGAGGCAAAAGAAGAAAGAGAGTTTATGTCCAACCCCACATGGTTGTCATTGATGTCATTGAACTCTTGGTTATCAAACACATCAAACTCAACCCCAAAGACATGGATGTTGGGATCACCATTGTTGGTATAGTTAAAGAGGCCAAGATGCTGAGCAGAGTTCACCCCAGTGGTGCCTGCAAAAGGTGTCAATATGAAGACAAAGCCATGGCCAGGGAGAAGGTCTTTGAATGGTGCAATGGAGAAAATGAATGAGGCTGAGAATGGTAAAGGGGTTGAAGAGTTGGAAGGTTTTGTGGGGATCTTAGAAGGGTAGAAAGCACGACCCACAGAGAAGGTGGAACTGTTGGTGAGGGTGAGGATGGAAGATTCTATGGTGGCGTTGCCATGTAGAAGGGTGTTGGTGGAGTTGAAGTTGGTGTTGTAGATGAACTCTGTGCATGAAACTGAGGTAAGAAGAAAAAGAAGGATAAGGTTGGTGATGAAAACAAGCAGAGAAATGAGAAAGGTAGAGGTAGACATTGAAGATGGAAGAGATTGTTTAAGATTTTTTTTTTTTGTTGCTAAGTGGAAGAAATATGGCAGTGAGCAAAAGGAAAGTTATTATGTAATCAAAGGTAAACAAGAAATTCGGCAACTAGAATTGTGTATCAGTGTTCCTTCGAAGAAATTATCTGCATTACAGTTGCCTGAAAATCAACAAGTTTATGATAAGGTTGGTTTGTTGGTTGCACACTAGGACCATTATGAGATCAGGCAAAAATATACTCAATATCCAGACAAAAACAATTTTTTTAGCAATTTTTATACGGAAATAGAAATAAAATCAAATTAGTATTCAAATATTGTTTAATTAAAATATTAAATAATATATTTTTGGGTTTCGGATTATAGAGACATGCCCAATTTTATGTAATTAGGATACCTTATCCTTTTAATCCTTAAATCTCTTCCCTTCAAAGTTCAAACTATTTATTCTTTTATCCAGAAACAGCTTCCAAAACATCCCCTCTTCAACCCAAGCTGTCTCTTCCCCCAGAGATGAAATGCCGAATTTATTACTTCAATGAAAAAAAAAGAAAAAAAAAACCATTTTCAGAATTTGATAGAGTCAGAGAAAAATTAACTAGAACTCTAGAAGCTGGTCTTTGAACTGAAACAAATTGAGGCCATCGTCAATTCACTACCATTCAATCCATGTTAAACGTTATTTAGCTAAATCCATTTCAAAAAGTAACTTAAGCAGTAAAAACAGATCTAACACCAGTGGCCACAGCATGAAACATTCCACCATTACTCATAATAAGAGAAGCAACAAACACCAAAACGAAAAAATGAATGAAGAGTTGGATACAAACTTGTTACCGCCATCTTCACTGACACGGTTCCCAAACTGAATGTGTTTCCCGGCGAAGAGACCGCGTTTGGCGCGGTTCATCGCAATCTTGCTTCGAGGCAAGCATCTCTCCAACGATTCCTTTTCTCTTCGACTCAAACCGTTCTCTCCCACTGTTTTCAGAACTTTTTTCAACATCTCTTTCCCTCTGAACACCATTTTTTTATCGCTTTACACTGAGGAAAAAAACACTTTAGTCGGATTCAAAAGCTTCGAAGATAAAAATACACGACGATTGCGTGAGAGTGTTTTCGATTAACGGAATTTGAAATTTCGGTTATTTAAAAATCATCGAGAATAGCGTGCCTATCGAAATGAGAAAGCACACGAAGTGATAATACAATGGGAGAGGAAGCAAGAGAACGGATTTACATGTTAGGTCGCTGAACAGAGTGTCGCCGCCGTCACCACCGAGCGCCGCCACCGTCCGTCCGTCACTTGGAGTGTTTTGGGACAGAGGAAAAGAAGAAGGGAAAGAATGTAACCTTGACTGAAACGGCACCGTATTTGGGCAAGCTTCTTCATACCCAGCCCAACCCGCCACACAGAGGAAAAATAAAGTCCAGTTGGTATTCCTTTTGAGAAAAACAAAAACAAAAAAACTACACGCACAGTAACTTATGAGATGACAATGCATGAATTATTAATAATTTAATACGCATATTTGATTAAAAAAAAAATTACCTACAACAAAGAAAATAAATACCTAAGGTTATATTTGACATGATGTTTTTAATTACAATTTAAAATAAAAAAAATCAAGTTGTGAAATCCCATTATCAGCTTCAAATAATTAGTTTGGAGGAGAGAAAAGTTACAATAAGAAAATGAGACTCATACACATTACTTCGAGAAATTGAGACGCACTCTCAGGCGTGAATTTGAAGTGAGAAATCTATGCTTTCTCCAGTTACAAGGATAAAGATGTGGTAAAATAACTGACTTAACTCCACCAATTGTCATTTTACAAAACAAATGAAACATGGAATATTTTTTCATGGAGTATCCTTCGTGGGAGTAGCTGTCACTGTATAATAAATGAGAAAAAAATCTAATTAATAAAAAAGACAATTGATGTATTAGAAGTTGATGTATTAGAAGTTACATAATTTATTTTGTGAAATTCAAATATTAATCAAGAATATTATATTTCTTATTATCTCTGCCAAAATTTTAAATGTTGTATAAAATGAAACAGAAAAAGTATTAGATAATATATTATTACATATTAAGAAGACCGATTATTTATCTTTATTTATTCAATTTAATCTTTTATTATTTAAAAAATTCATTTTAATCATTTATCTATTTATCTTTTTAAACTGATTCAAAATAATCATTTCATCAATTAAAAGTTAACACCATTAATAATATCCAATACTAACTACTTTTAACCACCACAAAACAAAAAATAAGCACTCAACACAACATTGCTCCTCATAGTTACAATCACAATCTCTACTCTCCTTTTTTCCCCAAATTGAAAATCACACTAATTTCTTGAAAACCCACATGGACAGTTCTGACGATGGAAATATAACAAGAAATTAAACTTTAGAGATAAATGTAAAAAAAATATAAACAATAAATTTACGCAACTTCAATCAGTTTTACCATTAAAAATGCTATAAGAAACTAAAATTCCACAGGCAAAATAAAATAAAACAAAAAACAAAAATTTGTAACAAGCAGAATGGATAAAAAAATTAAAAAGAGAGCGTAATTGTTACGAATATTTTAGATGGGCCCAAATAGAAGAAGCCCAACAAGACTTAGTCAAGAGCTTTCGTTGAACGATTCTGATAGTGGGGAGGTGCCAATAACTGTATATGACCACGATCACCTGTTTTCTGGGATTCTCGGTATCTTCCACAAGTGGTATTGAGTAACTGTTTCTCAAGTCAGTGTTTTATAAATAGATCATCCCTCATGGAGAAAGATACATACATTCTAACTCTCTCTTTTCTATACACACATGGCACACACCCCACGTCCAATTGTGTTATCGTGTTTATTGTGATCTTCTTCCCTGAGATTGTTTGCATTACTATAAGCATTCTCAGAGAGAGAGAGTTGATCCCACATCAATCACCCAACAATCTTTGTTGGACATCTATGTTTTCATTAAACAGAACATTGGCGCCGTCTGTGGGGACGTTAAATTTCGATTCCCACCATGGTAAACACCAGAAGTCATCAGAATGAAGAACCACCCGCGGCTGTACCACCACACGCAGTCCGGGTGGAAGATGCAGTTTCGGATACCGCCTCATCGCCAGCACCGCCAAGAGCAAACACGCCTGGTAACCCTTTACCTAGGTTTGCTGAGACGGAACAGGAGCCGATTCAGTACTTTATTAACAAAGCACTTGAATCCATTTTAACTCGGATTGAGCGGCTTGAAAGGCGACATGCCTTCCAACGCCAGGAAGATATGAATAGTTTGATCACACAACTAGATGAGCGTTGCACGAAATGGAAGCACGATGGAGAGCACCGTTTGCAGCACATGGAACAACGCTTAGGGCGGATGGAAGACCCGGTCCAGGGACAATCGTCTTTCCCCATAGCAGTTAGGGCAGGACACTCGAATATCCACCAACAGCAGGAGCGCGGAGCAGGAGTCAACACGTCGGAGCAGCATGTTCGTGTTGAACTCTGCACACCTTCTCATCGGCCGCCGAGAGGAGGAGAACCAGAGCTTCATGATAGAGGAACCAAGATCCCATATCACGCCGGAGATCTAGAGCGTTAGGAAGCTCAGATTGAGATTCCGTATCAGACCAACGGAACTGGGATAAATTTGACAAAATCATTGCCGAATCAGGACTACCAATTCAGGACGGGAACCGAGGTATACAGAAGAAAATACCGACGAGGCCAACACAATAATAGCCCGTTTGTGGACGAGATCGTGAACGCCCAGTTCATAGAAGATTTAGACGGATCTTTCCTGTCAAAATATGACGGGAGTCAGGATCCGCAAGTGCATATCGACGAGTTCGACATGCAGATGTGTGTTCGAGGAATTGATGAGCCAATCATTTCTCGGATATTTGTTACCACATTAACTTGAGCGGAGCAAAGTTGGTTCCATACGCTCTCACCCCGGTCCATTCGCAATTTTGAAGACTTCGGCCAAAAGTTCTTACTTAACTTTGCGACGAGAAAGAAACAGCCCAAGTCCGAGTTCGCCTTGGGGAAGATTCGTCAGCAACCTGGGGAGACGTTGCAAAGTTATCTGGATCGCTTCAAGGAGGCCGCACTGCAAGTACAAGGCTTGGAAGAAAAGGTGCACGTACATCTACTGTCAGCCGGACTCAGTGGATCTTCTCGGCTAGCCAAGTCTATTTACAAAGACCCAGTCAAGACATTGTTGGAGTTCAGGATTTGGTCAAAGAAATACCTGGAGTTGGAGTAGATGGAGATCGCTAATATGATGCCCAAGAGGAAACATTCTCTTCCTCGGCACTGTCAAAACCCCGGAAATGTACTTCCCGGCCGAAACAATGATACTGCACCTCGGCGATTTGACACCAAATATGATAAATATACCCCGTTGAATACTTCTCGGGCACAGATATGGAGAGAAGTCACACTTATGGAGATGAAGAAGGCCGACCGTCCTCGACCCGTGTTCAAAAAATCCGGCATCGATCACTCACACTTTTGCGAGTTTCATAATGGACCGGGTCACACGACTGATCAATGCTGGGATCTTAGAGACGCTATTGAAAAGTTTATCCGAGAAGGTAAACTACGACGATACGTCATCAAAATGCAAGGGCAACAAGGCAAGCGAAAAGCCGATCAGGCAGATGACCAGAAAAATCGGGATGGTAAGAAAGGCAGACACGATGATGACGAGTTCCCAGAACCGAAATTCGAGTGCAATGTAATTTCGGGAGCGATGGGAGGAGGAGGAGATACGGCCAACCAACGTTGAAAATACCTTAGAGAGGTGCTGACTATAAGAGAACAAACCAAGTTCAAGGAACGAAGCGGCAAACCCGAACTCCCCATACTCTTTTTCACCCAAGAAGATATGAAAGATGTCATTCCTGGCCACGAGGATGGATTAGTGATCACTGGGACTATAGCCAATTGCCGAGTCAAGCGGATATTTGTGGATAATGGCAGCTCAGCCGACATCATATCCTAGACCGCTTTTAAAAAGATGAATTTGGACGAGGAGGACTTGAAACCATGTAAGACGATGTTAACAGGTTTCAATGGAGGGAATACCGCGATCAAAGGCTCCATCGAATTACGATTGACGCTGGGAACAAAGGACGCGTTTCGGACTGAAAGGGTGAAATTAGTCGTTGCCGAGTTCCCTCTGCCATACAACGTCATCCTCGGCAGGCCCACGATTCACAAATGGGATATACTGATGTCTACCAAGCACCAAAAGTTGAAGATGATAGGCGGCAACGGTAAAGTGGTGACGGTTTGTGGAGATCAAAAGGAATCCCGCCAGTGTTACTTTAACATGGTGAGGAGACAGGAGACCAGCCCATCCCATCGACAAGACAATAAAGAACAGGCTTCTGGCGAGATACAAGAAGGCAAATCCATCAATTTGGTGGAGCTCGATGTCAGAGACGACGTCGAGGAATTGAGGCCGGAACCAGCGAAGGAACTCGGAGAGGTGCAAATTGGACCCCAAGCGTCTCAGATCACAAAGATAGGGAAAATCACCGACCCGGTGACTAAAATGGAGCTCATAGAATGCCTCAGGCGGAATCGGGACGTTTTTCGGAAATTCCAGGAATAAGCCCGACTTTCTGCTGTCACAAGTTATCAATATATCCCGACTCGAAACCAGTTGAACAGAAGAAGCGAAACCTCGGCCCAGAACGAAAACAAGCATTGGCGACGCACATCGGAGAACTATTGGAGGCCGACTTCATATGAGAGATTCAGTACACCACGTGGCTTTCCAACGTCATCATGGTTAAGAAGCCTAACGGAAAATGGAGGGTCTGGGTCGATTATACTGATGTTAACAAAGTCTATCCAAAAGATTCCTACCCGATGCCCAGCATTGATCAGCTGGTCGATAGTTCGTCCGGGTTCAAGACCTTGTCATTTATGGATGCCTATTCCGGGTATAATCAAATTCCCATGAACCCGGCAGATCGAGATAAAACAGCATTCAGGGGAGTTGACGCCAATTACTGCTTCAACGTAATGTCGTTTGGTTTGAAGAACGTCGGCGCCACCTACCAACGCATGATGAACAAGGTCTTTGAACAACAACTCGGCCGAAATATTGAGGTTTACATCGACGACATGATCGTGAAGACAGATTCTAGGGGAAACCACATTGCCGATTTAGAAGAAACTTTTCGTAGATTGAGAGCCCACAACATCCGGTTAAACCCCTCAAGTGCGCATTCGGAGTAACCTCAGGCAAATTCCTGGGGTTTATGTTGACTAACAGAGGGATAGAAGTCAATCCGGACAAGTGTCAGGCAGTCCTGAACATGAGGTTTCCCACGAATAAGAGAGAAGTACAACAGCTAACAGGCAGATTGGCCGCGTTGACCCGCTTTCTCCCAAAGTCGGCGGACAAGGCGCTGCCTTTCTTCAAATTGTTGAAAAAGGATGCTACCATTGGCTGGAGCCCAGAATGCGACGCTGCTTTCAAATAGCTTAAAAAATGTCTCGCTTCGCCACCAGTTCTATCCAAGCCAGAACCCGGTGAAACATTAGTCCTATATCTATCGGTAGGGGAAGAAGCCGTAAGTGCCGCGTTAGTCAGAGAGACCGGCAAGATTCAGCTCCTGGTATACTTTATGAGCCGGGCTCTAAAGAACTTGGAGTTGAGATATCAAAAGCTGGAAAAGGTAGCCTTCGCGCTATTGGTGGCCGCCAAGCGACTCCGACCGTATTTCCAGAGTCACACCATCCTCGTACGAACCAACCAACCAATTCGGCAAGTTTTACATAAACCAGACTTGGCCGGCCGAATGATGAGTTGGGCAATTCAGTTGTCTGAATTTGACTTGAAGTACGAGCCTCGGCACGCGATTAAGTCCCAGGCTCTTGCCGACTTCTTGGTAGAGCTCACTCCGACCTCCGAAGATAAAGATGCATGGACAATATACGTGGACGGATCATCCAATACAAAGGGAAGTGGAGCCGGGATCATCATAGAAAATCCCCATGGGATGTCCACTGAACAATCCCTACAACTAAATTTTTCGACCTCCAACAATCAGGCCGAATACGAAGCACTAATAGCCGGACTTTCGTCCGCTATGGAACAGGGAGCTCGGAAAGCTGAAGGTGTTCACGAATTCTCAACTCGTAGCATCTCAGATCGAGGGAAGATACCAGGCCAAAGGACCTCTGTTGATCAAGTATTTGACTAAAGTCAAAGAAATGATTGCCGAGTTCGATGAAGTCGTCATCTCTCATATACCCGGGGAGGAAAATGCGAGGGCCGATATTTTATCCAAGTTGGCTAGCACAAAGGGCACAGGTAACCACAAGACGGTCATCCAGCAAGAGTTATCCCATCCAAGATGCATCTTGGTGATTTCTGCAACCACGGACTGGAGGCAACCCATCAATAGATATTTGGAGCAGGGAATAGTGCTAGATGACGTCACAGAAGCAAAAAGATTGATTCGATGCGCGACCATGTATACCATTCAAGGAGGCGGCTTATATCGTAAAAGTCTGCACGCACCCATGTTGCTCTGTTTGGGTCCCGACCAAATAGAGTACATTCTAACCGAGATCCATGAAGGCATCAATGGCCAACACATGGGAGGAAAGGCATTAGCAGCAAAAGCCTTGCGGGCAGGATACTATTGGCCGACAATGAACGCGGACGCCCGAGATCATGTAAAAAGATGCGAGACTTGCCAACAGCACGCCAGGGTCATATGGTCGCCCCCTTCCGAGCTAACGACAATCACATCCCCTTGGCCATTCTACAAGTGGGGAATGGATCTTTTGGGACCATTCAAACCGGCGGAAGGACAGCTCAAATGGCTTATCGTGGCCGTCGATTACTTCACGAAATGGATAGAAGCCGAGCCGATAGCCACTATCACCTCGGCCCGAGTCCAGAAATTCTTTGAGAGGAATATCATATCCAGATTCAGGATACCAACTGAGATCATCACGGACAATGGAACCCAGTTCACTGACAAGCGGTTCAGAGAAATGATGACCGGCTTCTACATCAAACATCATTTCTCTTATGTAGAACATCCACAATCTAGCGGACAAGCCGAAGCGGCCAATAAGCTGATATTGGAAGGACTCAGGAAACGAATGCATGAGGCCGGGGGCAATTGGGTGGAGCAATTATACTATGTTCTGTGGGCACTCCGAACCACAGCCAACACATCCACTCAAGAAACCCCTTTTTGCATGACGTACGGATGTGAGGCCATGATACCAGTGGAGATCGGGCAACCCTCTTGGAGAAGAATGTCAACACTAAGAGAAGGCGAGGATGCGAACAACAGGGCATTAACGGACGAGCTCGGTTTCATTGAAGAAATTCGAAATAAGGCACACCTTCGAGACATGGCCACTAAGCGGCTGGTTGCCACCAGATTCAACAACAAAGTCAGACTTAGGAGCTTTAACGAAGGCGACCTGGTGCTACGCAGAGCCGACATTGGAAACAAAAACGCCAGGGATGGGAAGCTAGCAGCCAATTGGGAAGGACCGTACAGAATATCATAGAGCCTCAATCAAGGTGCCTACATGTTAGAGACTCTTGACAAAAAAGCGATAAAGCGGACATGGAACGCCGACAAGTTGAAAATCTACTACAGCTAAGAGGCATGAAGTCCCGAGGACGTGAAGATTTATTTTTATTCAAGTTTATTTTTACATATCATTCATGTGTTTCCCGTTAATTGAGAGAAATGGGAACCGAAGTTCTCGGCAGTCCCATTTCAATATTTCATCAGGATCATGAATACGAATAATGTTATCGAAATCTATGAATAAAATTCCTTTTGAAAGGAATATTTGTCATATTTCCAGTGCCGAATTCATGAACAATATCATAACCGATAAACGAGTTCTTTAAAGAACATTTACAGCCTCAAGTACATACAAAGTACCACCAAACCCTGATCAGGTTGGCACGGTCCACGGAGGCCGTGTTGCACCAAGTATCGCTAGAGGCAGGAACTGAGTTCCGAAACGCTATTCGGATAATAATATATTTGGCCGTTGGAGCCTAACAAATATACTATGCGCATACTAATTACGTAATTAGCCCTCCTTTTGGGTCCCAATACTTACTCTACATACATAACTATACACCATCAGTGCGTGAGAGAAAAAGTTTGGAAAACTCAAAATCAACAATCCAAGCTCGGAACAATGGCAGGAGATATTTATAATCCTATTTTATTCCGCATTAGTATTTCAAACTTACAGTCTTAGAATAGATGGTTAGGGATTAGGCATACCTGGAGTGTAGAACTCTGTTGGCTTTTATTGTCCTCTGTTGATAAAGTAGGTTGATATGATGTGATCATCTTCTTTGTGATATAGGGTCTTTAACATCTGGCAGAATAATAGGGGTCATAGTTGAGTGATTTCTTATTTGGTAGAGATGCAATTGTGTTGGGAGCCGTTCATGGCTTTATATGTGACTAGGATCTGATGGAGAAATTGGACCTCAATTGACCTGGGCCGAGCCAGCTCCAAACATATATATGGTGGTAATGACTTATCAATGTTGATTCTTGTGACTCTAGTGTTGTTAAATAGCGGCCATGGTGCCGCCGTGGCCGAATGGCGTGGTGCATTTTTTGCCAACCACCATAGTCTTTTGAAGGGAGGCCTGCCATGGCAGTGCCATAAGGTGCAATGGCGTGTTCATCATGCCACAAGTGAAATAACATCAATGAGATTAACAGACACTTCTAGTTCTGTTGAATAGTATAGTCACACATGATTGCTGATATTACTTTGAGTTTAAAGAGTGACTGCTCCAATGCCCTGGTAAATGTAAGGTACATAATTGTGCTTGCTTTTACCATAGTCTTTTGCAGTTTGCTTATAATGTCATTATACACTTGGTGGATTATCTCACTTTACTCTTTGAAAAGATAAAATTTTGGATGCACTTGTGGACTTTCTGTATCAATTATTGATAAGGAAATGATGACATCTGTGCAAGTTATTTATGGAGAAACTTCAATTTCCATAGTTGTCATGCTCTTGAGTTATTATCTAAGTACTTGCCCTTCTGTTGGTAAGTTTTTTTTGCGGTATCGCATTGAGTAGGACTGGGACATTTGGGTTCTTCAATAAAGAATTAAAGATTCACTCTTCAAATATTCATTAATCTGATCCAGTTTCTATCATTATGTGACTGAATATTGAATTATTGATTCTGCTTAATCTCTGTGCCTTAAGTTGTCTAATTCTTTAATTAGCACCGCAGATGATGCTTGTACTGCTCTTGATGCTCCAAGTGAATCTCAATGAGATTAAAAGATAATAATACTTGATCTGTTTTGCATTTCAGCACCATTATTTTTATGTTTATAAAACTGCCAGAACCTTCAGGTTTGGTTGATAAACATGTCTGCTGGGATGTGGGATGATGTGATTGCACCTTGTTCTTTTATTTAAACCCTCCATGTATTAGGCTCAGGACACGCATGTTTTGAGAGGTTGATTGAGCAACTATTGGAAGTAGTTTTTCGTGTACACTTTTTTCCTTCCAATTCTCCTCTAGGACAACCACACTTGGAGGAATTTCAGTGGCATTTATCTTTCACAGTTTTGCTGGGATATTATGTTTTCTTGTATTTTAAGCAAACTTGTATTTTTCCTGTTGATTGTGGCTTGGCTAATCTACAAACCCAGAATTTTTTTTCCTTGAAGCTTCTTTTTTGTCATGTTTACTGGCACCATATGAAACAACAACTTTGTAACTATGCAGAAATGCACGAGAATGAGTACCTTTTTCTCGTCCCTTTTCTTTTCTAGACTCGTTATCCAATAGTAATAGTCACATTAGACTCTGATTTTTTTTGAGTTTCAGATTCATTGGATAAAATTCTTGCAGTGCTTATTTTTTTTCATTCAAAGTTCTAAAAAGCATAAGGAGAATCAAGCTTATTGTCATTGGACTAAGGTTGGTATGATGAGTACTTGAATAGCAAGTTCCATTTAGGTACGTGACAAACTAGGAGAAAGAAGGGAAAAAAATAAGAAAAGGATTCCAAGCAATAAAATTGTTGCAGTGCTTATTTTTTCATTCAAAGTTATAAAAAGCATAAGGAGAATCAAGCTTATTGTCACTTGGACTAAAATTGGTATGATAAGTACTTGAATAGCAAGTTCCATTTAGAGTAGATAACAAGGAAAGAATTATAAAAGATAAAGCAGAATGGACTTTAAATGAAATAAGAAAAGGGAAAAAAATAAGAGGATGAGAAATAGAGTAGATATAAGGTGAAAAAGATGTATTATTTCTATGGGTAAATGTAGGAGAAAGAAGGAAAAAAAGGTTTTCTACCTATTTGGATAGATAAAAAGGTAAATTGTATATATTTTTATAATAATAAATTTGATTTAATAAAAATGAAAATATTTTTCTTCTAATAAAAAATATTTTTAAATTTGTATATTTAAATTATATAAAATATTATTTAACATTAAAGTCATTAAAACAAAAGATCCTCTTACTTTGTAGGAAAGTTATTTTAAGTCTGTTTCACATTTCCCTTATCTCCTCATGAAGCACATAAACAAATACTGTTAGTAAAGTTTAACTGGTTAGCTGAATGTGAACTCAAAAATAAAAAAAGAACTCTGAACATTGGTACTAATTTACCATTGAACCATTTACCCGTGCATTTAAAGTAATGAAAGGGTCACATAAGATAAAACAATTAAAACTTAAACATCAAGTCTATCAATAAAAATATATTTTCTTTTAATTTTTATAAAGATTACATTTATTAGAAAAATGTTATATATATATATATATATATATATATATACTAATAAAAAATTTAATATATAATTTTTTCATTTAAAATAAAATATTTATCTTAAAATTTATTTTAAATCTCAGTTATCATTGCATTCACAGGAACGGTGGTGAAGGGGGATGACATATGCACTGATCCCCTCTTGAATGGATGATCAATCTCTCGATCGTTGCGTATCAACCACCTAAGTTTTACTGTTTCTGATCGCATGACATGTCCCAAGTTTTAAAAAAGTATTCAAACTAGAAAATTTCCACATGCAATGTTCCTAAAAGAAAAAGAAAAGATATACAAGGAATGAGAAATGATAATTTAATACGGAAAAATCTATGATATGACGCACAAACATGACTTGTGTCGTTGGTTATCAGAGTCATTTGATTGTTTTTAAAATGACAAATAGTAAAATTCATCTACTAAAAAATAATTCTTACAAGATAAAAAATATAAATTTAATTTTCAAATATACAAATAATATAATAAATTAATTTTATCTTAAATTTGTGAAATTATTTTATTATTAAATTATAATATTTAAGGATAAATTTGATAATAAATTATATTTTTGATAATCAATTTAATATTAAATTACAAAATTTAGAAATCAGTTTATCATTAAATGGTTGGATAATTTATCATATTTTTTACATATTTAAAAAATAAATTTAAATTTATTATTTTTTAAAATCAATTTATTGATAATCACATCTTTTAAAAATAAATTTGATTATTTATATTCTTAAAATTATATTGTCTGTGTGTTCTAAATTATGGAACAATTTTTTATGTTGAGACCAATAAATTATTATAGTCATAATTCCTCCAAAGTACAGGCCTGGTCTACCAAAGGAACAAAAAAATCTATCTCACCCAATCACCATGTATAAATATAAAAATATATTTTTTAAAGTAAATTACTTTTAAACTATAGATATAAATATATTTCATGAATATTATAATTATAATTAATTCTATTTAGAATTTAATAATTATGCATTATGAGTCAAACAATAAAAGAATACGTCATTGGTATGATTTTATTAATATTTTTTCTTTATCAAGTGAATCTAACTCAATTTGTTGAGTAAAGTACAACATGAATGTTATAAATTTTTGAAATTGTATTTAATTTTTACGGATAAAATAATTTTTCTCTTTAAATTTATTATTATAGTTACCGGCAGAGTTAATTTTAAAAGCAAAACTAACTTGCTAAACACCTGGAAATTGATTATTTTGGCCTCACTGAAATTTTGGAAGGAACCGAATCATCGTGTAATGCACAAAATGTCACGAATGTGATTTTCCAGCTATCCAACCAAACTATCAGGATTAAAAAACAAATGAACAATGTAATTGAAAATGTTGGATATTAAGATCTTTATCATCCTTTCTGCAAAGTAAAGAAAGTAGAAGTACAGCCACAACACAACTTAACAAAAGTGCTCTTAATTATTTGTCCCAAGATTGCGTTGCGTATGCTATTCTTTCTTTCTCGACATTGACTTGGAAATTTAACTTTAACAGAGACCAATTCCTTTTTGGGTGCTAAACGACTGTGTCACCACTTGCTTCACGCCTTTCTTTTTAAGGGTAATGTTAAATAATTATTTTAGTGGTTGTTTTAAGTATAGTTAATGTGTTATATGTATTTATTCTTAGTGTTGGTTTCCTACTTTCAACTTTCACTTTTAATATTGTTTTATGTTGGATGAATGTTATCGTCACTCCTTTTAGCTTTTTCTCTTTTCACAACTCTTTTTTATTATCGAGTAAATTTTTTATAATGAGTAACCTAAATCTAGTTTCCATTAACAAGGATTAAATTGAGTTTTAGTCTAATAATAAACAAAGTCTCTCAAAATAAACTATTTAATAAAATTTACACTGATCGACACTTCTTGAATTTCTTAAAATTACACATAAATTTATTATTTTGTTAATATTTTCGACAACCTTTCTTATAAATGAACATGATGTAATATTTTTTTAAATAACTAAGGAAGATAATGTAATTTAATTGTTTTTCAAACAATTAAGGAGATCTATGCATAAAAAATGAGAGGTATCATGATTAATTTTTGAATCACCATGATATTGTTGTAAGTATTCATTAATTTTGATAATAACTAATTTTGGTTGTATTCTAACTTGTCACCTTTAGGTGATCTTTCATTCCAATCACACTTTTTTCAATCATAAACTTTGAATTTAAGATATTACTTAAAGAAATTAAATATAATTCTATTCAAACTAACATATTAGTTTACTAGGATACCAAGAGTAATTTAAAGAAATTTTAGGGGTATTAATGTAATCTAATTTTTAAAAAATGTTGTATCAATATATTTAGAGAGATGCTATTTGTACAAGAACACATTTTCGTGTCTCTCTCCTACACATAATTTATTACACATCTTAATGGTAGTGACATAAATTGTTGTTTATTACATCTCATACATGTAACTTTAATTTTAAATTTTATTATTACTTTTGTCTAGATTATTTTCACTAATTCATATCTTTTAAAATTTTGGTTAATTTAGTTAATAATATTAAATTTTGAATAATTATATTATTTTTTAAAATTATCCTAAAATTATCGGACTTGTCATTTCATTGTTTCCACTTAATTACTTTCAGCCTAATTAATTATGTTAGTCATTTTCTTCCATCCTCCTAAGAAAAATAATGAATTTATCTTATTAATTTATAACATTTACTATAAAATAATTAAGGATTGTTTGGTTAAAAAAAATTATGCAATAGATAACTTAAAATGAGTCTTACAAAAAAGGACAAGCATTTTTTTAAAAAAACAGTATCCTAATTAGAGACAAAGGTAATATATAAATATAAGAATAACAAATATACAAATATACAAATATACAAAAACTTTTTTAAAAAAAAGAGTCTCCGACTTAGGATTTTAGTGACCACTATTCCAAAGGATATTTATTGCACATAGGGAATGATAAAATAAAAATCACTATTAACACAATTTTATGCATTTTACTAAAAATTTCTCATTTTAATTTTTTAATCAACGTCTGTATAATATTTTTATGTTATTAATTAGTGTCCTAAAGATATTAGTTAAGAAACTAAAATAAAAGATATTTAATATAAAAATCATATAAAAAAATATTTAAGCAATACTCTTAGATCATTAGTTACTTAGCATTTGACTTCTTTTTTTTTTTTTACCCTTTCAAAATTTGTAAGCTGGTCACTTGAATCGTTGAGGGTAAAATGGTAATTCAGCGTGACAGGGATTTGCAAAGTGGTCCACCGATGCACCAGCTAAGGCGGAGCCGAATATTAATTTGTTTCAACGGTAATGCTTCGTTGGCTTCATCTCTACCACTCACGAAATATCTGCCACTCACTCCCAATTCCTTCACTAGTTGTATTTCTTTCTCCAAATTACCCCTTCACCACATTCAAGTCATCATCATTCATATCCTAACTAATTATACCCAATTTTAGTACTCCTAATTACCTCATGACTCCCTTATGAAATTAATCTTTTAATGTTCCCTCATTAACAAGTTGACTTACCTATTTATATTTTCATAACTCAATTTCTTATTTTATAAAAACAAATAAAATATCTCATACATTACACAAGCTTAAAAATATATGTAAAATATAAATTCAAAAAAAATATTTAATTGATAAAACATGATTTTAATAATAATTTGCAAAAAAAAAAGACTAAGAAATTAATTACTTTCTATTTCCATATCTTACAAATCCATCATAAAAGGTAGTTTGGTAAATAAAAACAAGTGAGAAAATATGAATTATATCTTTGACATTTTAAGGTGATAAACGATTTAGTTTCTAACCTTAAGGGTTCATAAAATCTGTCTTGATTCTTAAAGAATTTAAAGCGTGGAAAATGATCCATTTATTAATTTTTTAATTAAATATTGATTGAATACTTTTACATGATTAGCATGTGACCATTATTTTTTTTAAATGACCCCAATGACTTGCATGTTATGTATGACTTAATTAGTTTCCATTCTTTAAAAAGTTGAATTTCAAGGTTTTAAAGAGTGCAAACTGAATTTTCTCTCCCTTGAACCAAAACAGAAATAGCCTAACTCCTCTTTGTCACAATCAAAGCAATAGTAAACCCAATCACCATAGAGTTTGTTTAGATCCTTTGCTTAACAACTATTCAACTATTGGTTCCCTCTAAACTCTTGCCATACTTTTTCATAGACACCATGTCACATTAATTCTCTCCACTATAACTAGTATATGAATTATTATAGATTTTTTCGGCAACCCAAAATGACTTCACAATAACTCAAATTATATTGATGTAACTTTGATAATTATTTCATCATTTTATAACTTTCAATTCAATAATGTTATCTTAAAATTCATTTTTGTATTAAAATTTCATTTCACACTATATATATAAAATTTCATATTAATCCAAAATCATTTATTATATTTAACATGGTTGAAGTTGGAACCTTTTAATTGAAACTCCTATTATTGATAGATTGGAGAATTTGAAGGTGGAAAACATTATTGATGCTCCAAATAGGTGCTGGAATTTTGATATTATTAATCAGATTTTTTGTCATAGAGATGCTCATGCAATCATGAAAATGCAATTACTGGATATTAATGAAGATGATACTCGACTATGGGAGATTTACTAGAAATGGGGATTACACTGTTAAAAACACTTATGACTTTATTATGGAAAAGTTTGTTGATATCGAAAGCTTGAGTAAGGACGGGGATTGGTTGATGATATGGAAGCTTGACATTCCACCTCGTGTCAAATTGTTTTTGTGAAGGCTTTGTAGAGATTGTTTACCTACAAAGTGTAATATGAGATCTCGTGGTGTTGAATGCTCAATCATGTGCCCCTTATGCAAAGTGTAAATGAAAAACTCTTTTCACACATTTCTTCAAACATAATTGAACTTAATTGGAGCAGGGATGTGCATTTGGGATCATCATGGTAAAATTGTTGTGATTATAACTAATTTTTATGGAGCCTTGTATGTAAGTTCTAGAAGGAGAGGTTTGGACTCTTGTTGCAGCAATTAGCTTCAGAGCTGCGAGGGGGCATCAACATGTTATCTTTGAGATTTAATGCAAAACCATAGTGGATAAAATCAAAGGCAATGCAATGAATAATTTTGAGTTGGGTCACATAGTTCAACATTGTTGCAATTTGCTTCTTAGTAATCCATCATATGTCATTGGATTGCAAAGAGACAAGTTAATAATGTTGTATGTGAGCTCGCGAGGGTGACACCATTGTTTTCTCGACGTTCTTGAATGTGTAATCATGTATTTGATTATATTAACCAGTTGGTTATGAATGAAAAAATATAAATATTTTCCCTTAAAAAAATTAACATGTCTAGATTATCATATAATTACAAATCAAAATATATAATTGATCGAGAATTCAAAATTTTATATTGACAATTCACATCTATTAAATTCTTTTTGAATTTAGTTTTTTATATTTTTTTAAAACATGTTTTTGTTTTAAAAAAGGACAAAAATATATTTGAGATTTAAAAATGCATTACTGAATTATCAATCAATAAGAATTAAATTTCAAACATCATGAAAGGTTAATACTGACAATCAGATGTCATCTTTAAGAAAAATCTGACAATATGATATATAAGATATATTTTCTTGACGCAATATATAAGATAGAATTATACAATTATTATTATTTTTTAATAAACAAAGGGTTGGTATTTAGGAAAGGGAAAAAGGTAATTTGAACGAACAAAGGCAATGAAGAATTGCCGCGTAATTATCATCATCATCGTTATTCCTATATTACCCCTCAAAGCTGGCAAAGCATCATTATTACCCATTCTCTATATATAAACCGTAAAACCCGTTCAAACGAACGCGCTCTTTCAATTTTCTCTCTCTTCCTCCAATTTTCCCAAAAAATTCATCCGACATTTTCTAGGCAGCCAAACACTTCCCACCATGAACAAATCCGCTCTCCTCGCTGCCTCCGTCGCCGCTGCGTCGGCCACCGCTGCTTCCCTTTCCTCCTCCGCAAAACTCTCTCTTCAGGTTTTTTCTCTAAATTCCATAATTCCTCTTTTTTTCAACGTGATTCTGTTTCTAAACGTGGGATCTGAAACCTTTCTTGCCAAAAAAATGTTTTTTTTCTCGGTGATATTGAAACGCGCGTTTGGGTTTTACAGGACGGTGGGGCTCAGAGAGGCCACGGAGGATCCTTGCCGGCAGCGAGTTCGGCGTCAACGGAGAAGTTCGCGCCGCGGTTCGACGGGTTGCGGTTCATTGAAACGCTGATTACTGCGCACAGATGAACGCGCGTTGTTCAAACGCGCTTTTGGGTTTTTTTTAACCCTAATCTTTTTTGATCTTGCACTGTCTAGAAAATTAAGGAAAATTAAAAACGTGGGAAATGTTTTAATTTTTTTCTAATGATGTTTTGCCATTTGGGTTTTTGGGTTGAGGAATTGAGAGAAAATTGTAACATTACGGGATTGTTACTGTTGTTGTTATTTGTTGTCAAGGTAGTTTTTTTGACCCGTGTTGTGAGTCGTGACTATTTCTCTGTGAAATCTATGAGAGGCATATGAAAAAATGCTTTAATTGATTTATTCATTCTTCCCTTGTTTTTGTCTTATTGTTTATGGAGATTTTGATTTGTTTATATATTTATTTTTGTGTTTAATAATTGTTCCTTCTTTGATTCGGTAAAAACATGTTGGGGACTTGTCCTGGGCAGCTTGTGTAGATGTTGATTGTTTTGGTGTTGAGGGGGCCACATGTAGTATATTCGGTTCATCATTTGATAAATGCGTTATTTACACTTTGCACGGAGAAGAAAGAAGAATAATAAGAGGAGAAATTTTGAGATTTTAATTTGATCTTGAATTTTCTGTTAAAGTAATCGTTAATTTAAGCGTTAATTATGCTTTTGTCTTCAATTTTCTTACAAATTTTAATTTTAGAAGTTAATTTTTTTTTTACAATAAAGTCCATTTTTTTCTTTATTAACAATTTTAGTTTTTATTGTTAAGTTACATTACTTGGATAAAATCAAATTGAATCAGATCAGTTGCAAACTGTCAAATCGATAAAAAAAATCATTAAAGTAATAAAATTTAAATATTTAAATATTTTTTTTAGTTTAGTTTAGTTATTAGATTTTGTTATTATAATTGAATCATCGCATATTATGATTATATTAATTTTATTTAATGGATGTTTAATATTACGTAACTAGTATTATTTTAAATGTATAATGGTTATCTCACAAAAAAAATTATAATGGTTATAATATGTGATTTATAGTGTACTTCTTTTTATAATAAGTTTGTAATATTCAATTTTTGTTGTGATAATTAATAAGAAGTATTGAATAATTTTACATTTTTTATGTTTTATAATTAAGATGTATATTTTACTTTTATAAGGAATTTGATTGGACAATCACAACTTTTTTAGTAAATTGTGTTTTTAGCCATTTATCCAAATCAGTTGATGAAGGGTTAAAAATAAAGTTTATAAAAAAAATACACGATAATGAGGACTAAAACTATTAATAGAGAAAAAAAATTATAAGGATCAATTTTGAGTATGTTGTTGCATTAAATACTTAGAGAAAGAACTTTGTTATTTTTAGTGATCTTAGTTAGTGCAAACATGATTGTCTCTGGGGGATGATATATGCATTCTAGAAAATAAAAATGCTCAAAATTATGTTTAGGAACTAAAAGTGAGATTATAAAAAGTTTAGGATCAAAGACATAATTAATCCTCAATCTAGTCTTTATTATTGCAAAAAAGTAAACTTAAAATATGTTGGTAATTTTTTATAGGAATCATGTTATAGTGTAAAATACACTATAAGAAAGGATTAGAGGTATTATTAAATTAGTCAATATAATTTTTATATTTGATAAATATAATCAACTTATTCTTTAATTTTAATGTATATTTGAGAATGTGAATCAATAAGTACATGATTATTCCAATTTAATTAGGAATTACGTGGTTAACTTGACAATTTATCACAGTTTAAATATAAGTTAAACAAGAAGGATTTAATTAGATAAGAAAAGATCAAAGATTGAAAGTTGTTTAGACAAAATCAATAGACAAAAACCTTTTAGGATTGAGTGTTTGCACAATGGTTTTCTAATGACCTAATTTCTTTGCCTAAGTGGTTTTAGGGTTTGTTTGGATGCAAGCTTCTCTAGAAGCACTTCTAGAAGAAGAAAGTAAGAAGAAAAAAATGAAATAAGTTTCTCTATAAGTTAAAATAAGTTCTCCATTAGTTAATTTGTAGATGTCATCTCATCTTTTAGAGAAGCTACATTTATGAGCTTCTACAAATTAGCTAATGAAGAACTTATTTTTACTTATGGAGAAGCTTATCTTATTTTTTTTCTCTTATTTTCTTCATTTAGAAGTGCTTCTAGAAAAATTTACCTAAACAGGTCCTTATTAGTTCTGTTTGAAGGTAACTTCTATTTCCTTTCATGATACAAATATGTATTTAACTAAATTGACTTATACTTTCATGGTAACTGTGTCTAGATATATTCTTTACGCTCTTTCTTAATTTAATTGCTCCTTGAATGGTAAAAAAATTACTTTCGTGATTTAAAGTCCAAGTTTTTTACCTATGGATCCAATGTCTAGGTTTACTTTCGATTCTTTCCTACACGTTTAAGGTTATGAATAATGCTTATAAAGTGCTTCGCATATAGACAATCAATAATAAAAAAATCAAGAGGAGAACACAATAGGCACAAAGACAAATAATAACAAAAAGAGATAAAGAACATTGAATCAGGAATAAGAATAAAAAAAGAGAATTGCCCAATCTTCAATCCTATGCCGTCACAAAAGTATCAAGTTTGAAACCTATAAACCTGACCTAAAAGAAGTTTTTTAAATGTTTTGGGCAATAGCAGTTCAGATCAACTAAAAAGCAAATAAAAATCACAAAATTAGAAGTCTGGACGAACTCACCTCTTAGCAGGATCACACCCTTGTGATATTCTCGTAGGGTGTAATAAAAACGTCTTATTTTCACTCTTCAAGCTCCAAATGCTCTCGTTCTTTCTAAAAACATTGAAACATGAAGTGAAAACAAGGAAAATATCATAACAAGTCATTGAATGGAAAAATCATGATAAATGAAAACACGATGAAATCTCACACTAATAAGGCATAAGAGAAAGGTATGTGAACCTAACTATGACATGAGATGCAATGCATCAAACAACCCTAAACTCAAAGATTTATCTATCATCTAGCAATCAATGTAACACACAAATAAACCTTGCGTAATCCATCAAATTTGGGACCAAAATAATAGAAGTACAAGCAACAAATTACAAATTTAGCATATAATTAAATAACCTCAAATAAGTGCAATTAGAAAATAGCAATGATCACCCCATAGACAAAAATTACATATAAATTTTGTCCTTTTTCAAATCCGAGCTATCGTAACAATGACCACACCTTAGACAAGAATATTCTGGAATAACCAAGACTATACAACGTTCACCACTACAACTTAACTTTTTTACTAGTCTAAATATGAAAGTTTAGGATCAACTGTGATCAAGGATACATGACAATCTAATCCTAATTAAGATAGAGTGATAATCACAAACTTGGATCAGGGTAATCTCTCCCAAGTTAAATGAGTACGTACAATTATTTGTAGATAACTCCCAAAATCCTGAACTAACCAAATTATATCAACATTAATTGACAGGATTTGCGTTTCTTGAATATGCCCACTATTGTTGATTACAGCTTGATCTTAATTATCAAATGCAGTACCTTTGTTTCCCCACAATACATGATGTTTGAAGAAGGCACCGAAAAATTGAAATTTCGAAAAACTAGTCCTCGACTTTTTTACTATTTACCACCTTGTATTTATCACCTTTAGTCATGTATGCTTTATTTGCATAAAGTATATGATTAAATGAGCATTCGATGGGAATGCGATGTTGCTTCAATTCCTAGTCCCCGAAAATATGATGTCTGATAGATTTAACATAAAGGTTGGAATCATACACAAAATTGTCATGGAAGGTGAAACATCCTTAGAGAATCTTACAAACATGTTGGTTAAGGTTTGGACTAGGCCAATAATAGAATTATAGAAACTGTTAGACAAAGGTTCTTCAACGGCCAATTTAATCTCCATGGAAACTAATGGCCCACGAGAAGCTAGTACACTTGATAATGGTGTTGATGGCTCAGTGACTTATTGTCCAAAAGCTACCGAGCTCTATTATATAATAATTATTGTTGATGTGAAATTCTTTTAGGTGTTAGAAAATTGAAATTAACATTTCAAGAAAAAAAAGGTAAAGATGTATTTTTGATAGTTTTAATAGAAGGATAAGCATCAAGACTCGAGTAAAAGTATAGTTGATTTGAGTGATAAGTTTGATAGAAGTTTAAAAGTAAGAATTTTCATAAAAAAAGGTTTAAAAGTGACATTTTTTGGTTGAAAGTTTCTAGGTGTCATTTTCTCCCAATAAAAAAAAAGTTTCGATTAATGGTTGAAATTAGCTACCAAATCACTATTTTGATTTCCCCGCGTGTTCTGAAATTTGCAATTTTTATCATACTTGAACCCATGAAGACACTAGTGTGGACAAGCAATTAAACATCTACACTACCTAATACATTTAGTGAGTATAACAATAAGTTGTCATTTGATATATATTTCAGTATAAGAAACAAAATTAAATATTTTAAAATCAACATAATTTTTTAAACAATGTTATGTATTTAAAATAATATAACCTTATTTAAATTTAATTAGTATATTCTAGTTATTAATATACTAAATTGTTGTGTGACCTACAGATTGCATACCCAAATTGAAGAAAAGAAAAAAGAATAAAGCATATACTATAGTCATGCAGAATTAGCAAATAGACATTACAATATAGCTGAAATTATCTATGTGTGCAGCCAAACATTTTGAATAAAGCCAAATAGACATATCCCCAGTCGATAGTCATCACCAATTCTCAATGATTCACCGTCATGGATTAATGGGTCTAATTTAATTGGTTAAATAGAGTGTGATTCAATTAATTGAATAAAGTGTGTGAGTATGATAATTTTTTTTTTCACACGAACAAATCAAGATCGAAACTCTAAAACTCTTATCAAATATTTAAATGACAAGATTATTTATCAATAATGTTATATTATATCATACTAGTCATCACGGGTACACGCTTCTTCTTATTTTTTTCCTATTAATTAGTGCTCAAATTATTTACTTATTTTTCCGAACTAGTCATCATCGAATATTAAATCTCCTTGCAACTTTGTTCATTCAAAGCTATCGTTTTAATACAAATTTAATACTATATTTGGGTCAAATTAGACGATGAACACGAGAGTGAGATGAATATTTGTATTTCAGACCACTAATTTTCCAAGTGGTAACCCCACTTTCCTTTCACTTTGCATTATTTTATGCTTATGTATGCTATATCAGGGCTTCAGCAACTGACAAATTGTAACCCCACCTTAAATCATCTTCCCTTTTATGAAGGTGATGCTACTCATGCGCAAATGAATTTTTTATTCAATAAATTACTGATATATACCACTAATATTTTTCACTCTCTCACAATAGTTTAAGTTTAATTTTCAGAAGAATTTATGTGTTACATAAGCTTTTAAAATAGAAGGGTAATGATACAGATATTATTAAAGCTGAGATTCAGATAAGTCATTTATAATTGCGACTTGTCACTGTCCGTCAAAGTAAAAAAAAAGAAGGCAAATAGGAACTCTAGTCCTTTTACACTTGCAGTTTAGTCCTTAAATTTACTTAGGTATATGAGTTAGTGTTTAAATTGATAAAAAAATGTTTAAAATAATTCTTTGAACAAACTAATTGATAAGATTTGTTTTTTTAGAGATTAAATGTATTTTTCGAGAGAGATAATCTTATTTGAACTAGAAAAGATTATTATAAGTGACAAAAATTTCCTTTTAAGTATAATTGACGAGATTATAAAAGGAATAACCTGATAAGAATTTTATAAAGATAATGAGTAAATTGTATAAATAAATAAACTCAGATGCTAATAAGCTGATTAAAATAATTTTATGAACAAAATTTTACTTTTCCTTGTATCCATGAAAATCACATTTGGCACTCTGTATCCATGAAAAAAAAAAAGGAAAAAAAAAAAACAAAATAATGAAAGTGTAAATGATATACTTTTCTTGGCAATCTTGATCAGATCATATAAATTCTAGCATCTTATCACGTGAAGGGTGGATACAGGATTCTCACCCCAAATATATTGGAAAGAGTGTGTTCAATTAATACAAGAGGGTACTCTTTCTTCAATTTTTTCACATTTTCATCCCTTCAGAACAAGTGGAACAAGAATCCCAGGAAAGCAGCAATGGTAACAAGTGAGAAAAAGTGAGGAGGAGCAGCCACATGAATGGTGTTGGAAGAAGTGTTGATTGGTTTGACTTGGCTGCAATCAAGACCTTGGTTCCCTTCTTTGCACTGATTGGCAAACAGGCCAGGAGGGTATTTGCCATAGATGTTAATGTAGCTAAACATAACTGTGGCGCAATCAGTTGTCATGTCATTGACCTCATTTGAAAAAGGGCAAGCAAATTGCTTGAAAGCCTCACAGCACACTTTGGGTGGGTACTGGGGTCCCTTGCATTGGCTTGTGAGGAGTGTGTAGTTCTTGTTCTCAAAGTCAACTCCACAAGCTGCACACAAATTCTCACTTTATTAGTTCAATCTTAAAAAAAATAAAAATTAGAAGAGATAGAAGATTATAAAATTGATTTGATGGTTGAAAAGAGAAGAGAGAGATATGGATTTCAATCTCTCCTATTTATAAATTAATAATTAATATTTGGCGATAAAAAAAAAAGATATTTTACATTGAAAGAAAAAAAATATTATTATCACATTCTATAATTCTGATTTATTAAAGTATTGTCTTTTATTGATTGAAATTCATATAGATTCTATTGCTTTGAAAATGAGACCAAGAAATTAAAACCCACATGTTTAGTGAAATCTAGGTAAATTTTACCAAATAAGAGAGTAAGTATTGAAATGCGAGTAAGAGTAACAGAACATGTGTTACTAACACTCCTAAAAAGAAAATATAATTTTTAGTTAATAAGCCCTTTCTCTCGCTTCCTTTGACTAAAAATCCTTATAAACAAAAGCTATGATGAGATTAACCTTTTAGGAATGGTTGGGTGAAAACCTCTCCAAAACAACTATTTCATGATTTAAATTCCAAAACTGTTTTCCTCTTTAGTTTGATATGTTTTGGTTAATGAATTCACTATAAAATGAAAGCAACAAAGTGTTTTAATTTAAAATGTAGATGATAGACAAACTAAATATACTCCCGTAAAGTTCAACACTTTTCCATAATTCCATTGCAACATTGGAAAAGAGTAAAGAGTATTATAAAAGTTTGCGTGGCTAATGGGTTCAGAATTCAGAGTGCATACAAGTATATCTATTCTGATGAACAGGATTTCCCTATTTTGAAAAAGACATTCTCATTAGTGGCAAAGCATTATTATGACATAGGTGAGTCATGCCTCCACTAAAACTTCTCTACTTTCTTAGTCATCAGTGAATAAGTAAATGACACCCTCAAATGTAAGTTATAAGGCTACTTTTTTCCAAAAGGAAAAATACTGATGTTTGTCTGTATTTTTATTGGTAAATTTTGCACTTCTCAGTGCTTACAAAACTCGGATTCATTTGCCTAGATATAGCTTACAAGAAAGTTTATGTTATTAATAAGTGGAGGTGCTATCTCGAGACGAGAGTAATTAAAAAACTAAGTAACTAACAACTAATTTTTCTGATAAAAAAAAATCTCAGGAGTAACTACTAACTAGACAATGTTTAGAGAAAATTTTCTATAAGTACTTACCTATAAAAGAAGAGATTTTAAAAAAGTAAAACAAATTAAACTTTTTTTATAAGTTAACATTAATTAATGTATTCCAGTTTTATAGAAACTCTAGTATGAATTCTCTAAAAGCTAAAATACATAAATTGATTTTAATGTATCAAAAAAGTTTATTTTTTTTCTTTTTTTTATAAATATTCATAGAAAAATTTATTCAAACATGATGTTTATGAAACATTTTCTACTATAAGATATAGTTTAATTTTGATAAATCTATTTTTAGGTAAGGATTCCTCAAAAGAGAACAAAAACTTAAGGAGGAAAAAGGGAAGAGTTATTGAAAAGACAAAGGATAGGAAGACGGCAAGTTAAAGTTATAAAAAAACAATTGACACAGAGCTGGGAATTAACATTGAGTAATTCAAAGGGCTAATCTCCCTGTTTTTGCTTACCTATCACCATCCAATTGCATAACCCATTGTCTTCTAGCAAGGTGTCATTTTTATGTACAACAGTTTTATAATTTTTCTTATGTACAATTTTATATGAAAAGGATGAGAAATAACATGAAAGATTACTATTTTTTTTTTTGCAAATAATATGCTTTTGAAGATTTGGAATATCTCCCTCAATAATTTGCAAAATAATCAATATCAAAGTAGGTGGAGTTTCTGAGAAGAACCTAATAAATTTTCACATACTTTAAACCTATGATCTCCTTATTCCCCATAGATAATTATAATGCAAAAATTTGTTTTCACTTGGAATGAACAATAAAATCAGGTTCAAAAGAATTAATCTGATTTTAGTATTTGTAACGTGTTTTGAATATCATTAAGAAATAAAGAATCACATTTGAGCGTGAAAATTATGAGCGTATTTGGGGGTGCGTCTGTTACGCACATCTCCCCCTAAAACCACGTTAAATGGATTCATTTCCGTGAAAGTTAGGATTTGTCAATTCTGCAAAATGAAAAGAGAAAGTGTATATGCACGTTGAATAATAATAATAATAAATGCACTATAAGTTTATAACTATTAACTTCTTAAAATCATATTGTGAAAAACCATGTCGGCACAGAATCAAACAAGCTATTGGTTACATTATGATTTCCACATTAGAATTGAAAGGAAATCCATTAAAGATGTATAAAAACAACAAATATTTCAGGGTACATGTATTAAGCTAAAGCTAGAAATAAAAAGAGAAAGGAGGCAGAACAAAATGTTACCTTTCTTAGCCTGTAGGAGGGCACGGCCAGTGGATGCCTCAGACCCAAATATGTCATCTGTGTTAACACAAAAAAATCAATCACATTAAGCCAATCTTAACAAATATGAATATGCACCCATATTTAAAATAAAATGTGACACATAAAAGGGTTGCAACTTGAAGAAAAATAATGTACCAGAAAGAAATGGGGCAGAGGAGACCAATGTGGCTAGGAGGAAAAAATAGAGAATGGAAGAGAAGAAGGCGTTTGAACCCATTTTCTCTTTCACTCTCACCCTTTTGATTTCAAAATTTTCTTTTCCCTTTGAGGAGTGTGCTTCTTTTGTTTTCTGGTTTTTGAGAGACGAATAAGAGAGAAGGAAGGGACTGACATTGCAGGAATTGTGGTGGAAATCAAGCGTGTGTTGTCAGGCTGACAAAGTTCCAATGGCTCTCCGCAAATTTTCCCTTGGATTTGGTAGTTATTGGTAGTTTTATAATATGTTACTTCCCCCTATAGATAGTTATATAATATTCCCTATGTTTACTATAATTGGAAAGGAGGAAGAAATTATCATCATCATATTAACTTAGTGGCATAGTGTATAACTCAAAAAACACATTACAATCATAAACAACTCAATTTTTAAGAAAATATATATTTTCTTAGGTTATAATTTTTGGTCAGTTTTAAACTTTGCTTTTAAACTTTATGAAGAAATAACCACATAACACAAAGATCAACTTATGCAAGGTTGTTTCCAACTTGATTTTAAAAAGTTACAAAGAAATACAATTTCTACCACTTGTTAATATTATTGTTTTTTAAGCAAATGGATGACATGCAGAGCCATCACAATAGCAGAGTGATCCCAGTCAGGTTGGCACCCCAAACGCTACCATCATTTGCAGCATGCCAAAGAAATATTATTAACAAATAGCAAAGAGATATATACAAAAATCAAGGGACATAAACCAAACCCATGAGAACCACAACTATTTAAACCTATAGTTTGGGATGCATATTCTATTTCTATTAAATTCTAGTGAAGCAAAAGAAGGGATTGAATCCCACCAACAAACCCATTAAGAGATGAGGCATGAGAAACAAAGTATATATGTACAAGTGTGGCCTTCTCAAAAAATATGTTCAACTAAAAACTATATTTTCTTTGTAATTTTTATGCAATTAATCCATCTATTGCTCAACTTCCAAGGGACCCTATATTTTTAAAAGCTTGTTAATAATATTCTATTCATAATTTGAATTCTAATTTGAAATCCTAACAATTTCACTATGAATAACTGTACATTCTGTAATTTAGTTTTCCCAGTCAGTGTTCAAATGGTAAATGAAAAAGCTATACATTTCAAATCATATTGTTTTCTAATCTAATACTAGTAGTTAACATCTTTGCATAAATACTTTAGAAATGATGCAGCTAGGATGCTACCAGTGGATTAACATTTATACCGCAAAAACAGAGTTCATGTTTTCTAATTTGCATGAAAGTAATATTACTCTGCATAAATCAAACACTCAAACCGCCAGATGAGACATTGAAGAATTATTCAATTAACTTAATTTCACTGAGTAATCTGACAAGACTCAATTGAACATAGCCTTATTTGTATTCAAAATCCTAACTCTTCAGCACGTCTATAATCTCTAGTATTACTTGTAAATCAAAAAAGATAAAATACATCAATCAATATAATATTAAAAAACCAAAAAAATTTCCAGGTCAAACGCATTTTCAACTGATTTTAGAAGTGTACTCTTGTTAGGATAAAGGCACCTGATCTTACTTTTTCCTGAATTAAGTTACAGAATCATTAAATTAAACCACGCACTGACATTATTAACAAAGATTAAACGGTCCTTTCAGAAAAAAAAAACAAAGATTAAACTGTAAAAACAATAGATGCTTGAATATGACTAGAAAACTGACTATTTCAATAACAGGCACCCCAAATTGCTAAAGATTAGAAGACTTGCTAAATAGACAAATAGGGATGCTTAAACGGCACAAATGGCCATTTCAACACCAATTACTTTTCACAATAGTTTTTCAGCGTTGTGTTGTCATAAGAAAATCCTGCACGTAATGACTAAAAACATAAACTGCAAAATTGAGCTTTTCTCTGATCTGAATCAACTGAGACTTGCTGCTGTCTGTATGGCTGTGTGGGCTGTGTTCCAGAT
This sequence comes from Glycine latifolia, assembly GCA_013407115.1. Taxonomy (NCBI): domain Eukaryota; kingdom Viridiplantae; phylum Streptophyta; class Magnoliopsida; order Fabales; family Fabaceae; genus Glycine; species Glycine latifolia. The sequence continues at coordinate 37,073,356 of CM023946.1, forward strand.
TCCTCCTGGCTTAGATTTTGCACACATGATTTTGGAACATTATTCGGTTAAAATTGAATTTGCAATTTTGCAGTAAAGTCATTTATATTTTGATCCTCGTAAATGCAAGTTTGTCCTAAATTAAATTTTGTATAAGGTTCCTCACTCAGTAAAAAAAAAATTCTTCATTCATGACTGTTTGTAATTTGATGATAGTATAAGTATGTATATTTAGTCTAGTTTTAAACTGATAAATTAAATTGAAAACTTAGAAAATATGTTTAAATTACTCTTAACTGTAAACTTTACATTGAAATATATGACGCTACTGAAAATTCCTTTTTCATGCAAAACAAACGGCATGAAGTGGTTTACAACATGGAAGTACGGCTAATACTTGTTTGGTAGTTGTTCTTTTATTCAAAAGTTTAGGTGGATTAGATCTCGGATATTCATTAGAACTAGAATAAATCAAAAGACTCAATGAGTACTTATAAAAATGCTTATAAATTATTTACTAACAAGATTTTTATATTGACAACAAAAATTAAATCCACAAATTTATGTGATATAATTTGTTCTTTTACCAACTGAATTAATCTTTGTTGACTACTGGTTTGTTAGTTTAGTATAACACTCCTTCATACCCAAAATGAAGCTAGTTATGTTTGAATAAAATTTGGAGAAGAATTTTTTTTTTCATTTCTCAATAATAAAAGTAAGATTAAAGCCAGGAACTTATTATCCTAGCAAGTTATTCACTTTGATGGTATAAAACTTCTTACATCTCCAAAATTACTTCCTGCACCTTCTTTATATTTTGGATTGCACTTTCCAGAATTCTATGGAGGCTGCAACTGTTTGTAGGTGCAGGAAACAACACTCCACTTGATATTGTGCCTTGTTAAAATAATAACCTGCGAGAGGACGAGAGGTCATGATGTTGTGGCAATTTGTTTTTTTTCAATGTGGTTGGGCTGATAACCTTTATATTGTGCTAGCAAGCTATTCACTTGATAGCGAAAAACAAATTGTCATATTGGGAAAGAAAATTTATTGAGAGTTTGTTTGGATAGAGAATTTTAATTGGGGAAAATAATTTATCAGGAAATTTAAAATTCTTTAATTTAAAATTCATTGTTTGGATATTCTCTAACCACATCACTCTTTGCTCCGTCTCTATCACTAATGAGTACTCCAACCTCCATTACTTTCATGATATCCATCTCAAGTGTCTCTCCGTGCATGAGGTTCAAAATTTTAAAAATGAAGAAATTCAATTTCTTTATCCAAACACAAAATTTTGAAAATGAAGAAATTTAATTTATTTATCCAAACATAGAATTTTGAAAATAAAAGAATTTTAATTAATGCATTTTAATTTCCCTGAATTTTAAATTTTCTGAAATTTTAAAATACTTCATCCAAACATACTCTAAAGTTAATTGAATAATTTGGTCATGATGGGAATGTTTATAGGTGCGACAAATCTAAAATTTGAAATAATATTTAAATAAATTTATTATTAGGCATTTTATAGAAATTTTATTATTATTTTAAAACATCTTAGGTTTCTTATTAGCTCTGTTTATGTATATTCCTCACGCAAAAATAATTTCTTTGACAGTATTAGTAAAATAATTCCAAGACACATGTACCATCATTTCCTTAATTAACGGTCTTCATGTATTGATTACGGATTCACATCTGATGAGATTAAATCGCAATTCACAATAGTCAAGCTCATTCTCTTCCAAAATGCCATAGATAAGACAAAACATGATGATGAGATGAGAGATAGAGATAACAAGAGAAACAAATGAACATGGGGATACTCCTTTGCATGAGGCCATAACAACAACTATGCTCTTTCCCTTACTATTATTGTCATTGGAGTTGTGTACCCTTCCCTCATCTTGTTGGCTTTATGTTTTGGATTTTTCCCAATTGGAATGAGCCTTCTTCTATTTCTTCATGTTGATAGTCTCGTTCTTCGGATTCTAATTGCATTGACAAAATATGATGATAGGCCTGAAGATTCTTCAATATTGCCTTAGAAAGCAAACATGGCAACGATGATTAATCAGAGGGGTGTGTGTAATCAAACTATATCCTAGTGTTTACTGTATTTCTTTTATTGGGATAGGATGAAAATGACAATCAAAATTTCACATGTGAATGATATAAATTAAACTTGGGATTTGTATGAAAAAAAAAACAATTCACAAAACATATATAGAAGGTAAATATATTTTTCAAATAAGTATTAATATAAATATGAAAAATATACAATTTTAAAAAACTCATACAGATTTAAAATCTAGACAATAGAAATTTAAGATTCTTACTATTCTTGTGAATGTGATTTATTTTCCTTGAACAATCTCAATTTTCATTGATGCAGCTCCAATTCGGCAATTCCCATGGCTTTTAAGAGCATCGATTTTATTCACCAAAATGATAATTTTCTTTTGTTAAAAAAAGGTTAAAATGTGTTTCGCATGTAACAAATTAATCAAATTAAAGTAATGTTTTAAAATTAAACTCGTCATCAAGTCCCTTATTCAAGATTCATATTAATTCAACTTTGTTGAACCTTAGTCAACCAATAATAATAATAATAATAATAATAATAATACATAAAATAGTATTAAATAAACGCAATATTATAATCTTATAACACTAAAAACTATTTTATACAATTTTTAAGTTAATTATATGATTTATTCTAACGAAAAGCTTGATGGAGTAGGATAATTATTTAAAAACAATCGTAAAAATACTTAAGAGATGTTTGTTTCAAGGTATGATTTTTTATTCTTGAAAATATTATTCTCATAAACATTTATGTTTAACACTATAAAGAAAAATCAAATTTTATTTAATTAAAAAATGAAAGTAAAAAAAATGTGAAACAATGAAGTAGAGAGATATATAGTTATTATAAAAAAAACAACTTATATGCTCGTTAAGATCTAATATTTATATACATCCATCATTGTCCATGGAATTAAGAAGCAAGAGAAAGAGAATTATGTGTATATTATATTTCTAATTTTTTTTTTTACAAAACTTATATCAACCACGAGAATATCATATTTTCAAGTTCATATTTTTTGAAATCTTGCTCCATACCTTGAAATAACCCCCTTAATGATTCATTTGGTTGGATGGAAGAATAATAAAAAAGAAAGAAAAAATTTAAAATTTGAATTGAAAAAATATTACTTTTTAAAATTAAAGTCAAATTTTCCTTTCATTTTTTTTATTTTCTCTTCAACTAAAAAAAATACTTCATAAATTATATTTTCTTTTTTTCTGTATTTTCTTTCCCTCGCTTTCTCTTCTAACAAACTGACCACAAAAGTTAAAATTCACTCCATGAATAAATATCTGGTTAATTAAGGGGTAGAAAAATCTGGTACTAACCGTGGATAACACGTAATTAAGAGCAATCAAATCAGACTTGAATTTGGCCCAATAAAATATTGATGCAACTAATCCGCAAATCATTAAAATTTCAGGTTCTGATAAAAATAAAAATAAAAATTAGGTTCTGATAAAAAAAATTAAAATTTCAGGTTCGTGTTTTATTCATTGAGATCTAAATCTCAATAATCTGATTTTGACTTTAATTAACTTATCGCACAAATTGCAACAATTTTTTACTGCACTCCAGCAGACCCAAACAGATACACATGTACAGTGCTCAAATCAAAGCAACAAATGTCAACGATAAGATTTTGAGTAAACTATATTGCCACATTTGAAGTTTCGTGTACAATATTTTCCTATTTATTTTATCTCTAATTAATTTTTCAATGCTTTGCAAAACATTCAACATCAACATCAACAGCACCTTTAATCTAAGTTAATTGGGGTCGGTGGTAGATGAACCCAATGATAAATCGAAAAAAAGACAAATGAGAGAAGAAAAAAAAAGCTAAAAATAGAATAGTGAGAGAAAGAAGGGAGAAAAGAGGAGGAGAAGGACTAAAAACAAGGGAACGACCAGAACATAGAGTTACTAATGGGTTTAACCCTCCACCAAGTTTATCGCTTTTCTCCACTCCGTCCTAAGACATACCGTCCGCCAATCTATATCTCACTCCATTAGGTCTTGTTTAACTACCTTTCCCCAGGTAAGTTTCGGTCGACCCCTACCTCTCTTTGTGTCTAGCTCTTGGTAACAAACTCTTGTTCTTACAGGAGCATCCAGTGACCGTCTCATAACGTGCCCAAACCATCTCAATCTATGCTCCCTCATCTTTTCACATACCGGTACCACTGACACCTTTCGTCGAATATCATCATTTCTTATCTTATCCATATTCGTATATCCACACACATCCACCTTAACATCCTCATTTTCGCTACCCCTATTTTATGCTCATGCTGCCTATGTGCTGGCTAGCATTCCGCACCATATAGCATTGCCGGTCTAACAGCCGTTCTATAGAATTTTCCTTTTAGTTTAAGGGGAATCTTGCGGTCACACAAAAACCCTGATGCACTCCGCCATTTCATCCACCCTGCTCTAATCCTATGACTTACATCCTCATCGATCTCACCACCTTTTTGCAATATTGATACCAAGTATCTAAAAACATCTTTCCTGGGCACCTCTTGATCAAGTAGATGCACTGTGTCTTGATCACCATCCTTATCCTGCGAAAACTCACACTTCATATACTCTGTCTTGCTCTTGCTTATCTTGAATCCTTTAGACTCCAAAGTGCTTCTCCATAATTCCAATTTCTTATTCACGCCATCTTTGGTCTCATCAATAAGTACGATATCATCTGCAAAAAGCATACACCACGGCACCTCCTCTTGAATATCTCTCGTCAGTTCATCCATCACTAAGGCAAAAAGATAAGGACTAAGAGCTGAACCTTGGTGGACACCTACCGTGATAGGAAAATACCTTGATGTTCTATTACAGGATTTCACACATGTGGTAGCCCCATCATACATATCCTTGATTGCATTAACGTACTTTAATGCTACCTTTTTCTTCTCAAGAGTCCACCATAAGACTTCTCTTGGGACTCTATCATATGCTTTCTCAAGATCTATGAACACCATATGTAAGTCTTTCTTCCTTTCCCTATACCTTTCCATTAATTGTCTCAACAAGAAAATAGCTTCCATGGTACATCTTCCTGGCATAAATCCAAACTGATTTCCTGAAACCTTGGTCTCCCTCCTTAGGTGATGTTCGATCACTCTTTCCCACAACTTCATAGTATGGCTCATGAGCTTGATGCCTCTATAGTTTGAACAATTCTGGATATCTCCCTTGTTTTTGTAAATAGGCACAAGCATACTTTTCCTCCAAGCATCAGACATCTTGTTTGTTTGAAGAATCCTATTAAAAAGATTAGTAAACCATTTTATTGCCACATCTCTCAAGCCCCTCCATACTTCAATAGGGACGTCATCAGGTCCCAACGCTTTATTATTCTTCATCCTCTTTAAAGCCTCCTTAACCTCGTGTGTATTAATTCTGCGTACAAATCTTCTATTCAGATCATCAAAAACGTCCTCCAGAACCACCTCGCTCTTCTTATCCCTCATTTTTGCAAGTTTGTAAATACCTTTCTCTCCATCCTTGCTCCCAAGATTTTTATACAAATCGTCAAAAACTTTGCCTCTAGCTTCCCGCACTGCTTTCTTTGCATCCTTTCTCGCTACTCTAAACTTTTGCAAATTCTCATTATTGGGACATTTATGCAAAGATCTAAAACATTCATTCTTCTGTTTAATAGCCTCTTGCACCTCTCCATTCCACCACCATGTTTCCTTTGTAAAAACTTTATTCCCTTTGCTTTCACCTAACACCCTCCTTCCCACATTTTGGACACACATAGCCATCTTATTCCATATTTCATTAGCTTCTCCAATAAACTCCCACGGTCTTTCACGCAACATATTTTCTTTAAACTCTATTTGTTTCTCCTCCTTTAGCTTCCACCATCTTATCCTTGGATTTGGATCCTTCTTCCTCAAATTAAGAACTTTGTTGAACCTAACCTCTAGAACAACCAACTTATGTTGTGTCGCCACACATTCCCCAGGGTAGACCTTGCAGTCAATACACGAATTTCTATCTTCCCGTCTAGTCATAAAGAAATCAATTTGACTACAATTTTGGCCACTATGATACGTGATAAGATGAGACTCCCTTTTCCGGAAAAAAGTGTTCGCTAGCATCAAATCATAGGCTAGTGCATAGTTCAAGACATCTTCTCCAGTCTCATTTCTTGTCCCATAGCCAAAACCACCATGAATTCTATCAAAACCTCCACTGTTTTTACCAACATGCCCATTTAGATCGCCTCCTAGGAAAATCTTCTCCTCTCTTGGTATCCCTCTTAAAACCTCCTCCAAGTCTTCCCAAAATTGGTTCTTTTCATCTGATAGTAATCCCACTTGGGGTGCATACACACTAAGGATATTTAAAATAAGATCCCCACTACAAGCTTAATCATCATAATCCTGTCGCCTTTCCTTTTTACATCAACGACTTTATCTCTGAAACTTCTATCGATCATAATTCCAACTCCATTGCGACTCTTGATAGTACCTGTATACCACAACTTGAAATCGGTGCCCTCCACTTCCTTGGCCTTTTCTCCAACCCACTTAGTTTCTTGCAAGCAGACAATATTCACTTTCCTTCTGGCAAAGACATCTGCTAACTCCCTCAGTTTACCCGTTAATGTTCCTATGTTCCAGCTTCCCAATTTCATCCTAAATCCCTGGGCTGTGTTTGCCCACCACGCTCGCCCATCTGTGTGTTGGCACCCTTGCCTTTTTGTCACCAAATCCAGGTGAAGACCTGGCGCCTTGCCTTTCGGCATGGACCCTAGCACACTTTTCACTACATCCCGGGATTGATGTAGCGCCTTGCCTTGTGGCGAGGACCCTAGCACACTTTTCGATACACCCTGGGCCCGATGTAACACGTCGCTAAGAAGGGAACGTCCCAACGAAATATCATAAAGGTTCATCACATAAGAATAGCTAATTTTTTATGGCCGGTTCGCAACTCCTGACGCCAACCCTCTTCCTTTATCCTGACTTGGGACAGACCATGCATGCAAACACACATGGGCGGAGTTAATGCTTTGCAAAACATTATGCTAACAATTTTTATATATTATTTCTATTAATTATTTAAAAAATATTGTAATATATTTTCTTGTAAGGAAGTTGCCGTAAAGTTTATGAATACAAAAAACTGTTTGTACAAATTCACAAAATATCAATGTAATTTTTTTTATCCATGAACAAATGGGGAAAGAAGCAATGTGCTGTATGACAAGGACCTATATTGAGTATTAAGGGCACCTCACATGTGTCTTCTGGTATATGTATATCGTTTATATTTTTATATTTTATATATATCATTTATATCTTTATCTATAACTAGTACTTTATAGTATTCCAAGATTTCATGCATATCTCATATGAAAGTATGAAAGTGTTAACCGATGTAGTTATGTATTGTTAATTTTTGACGGTATATTTTGAACTTCACATCATATGGCGTAACAGCCATACTGCTGCAAACTATATACTATGTTTTATGAAGTAACTAGGACAGATCCTGTGCTCTGCAAAAACATAGAAAAAAAATTCTACAGAGGCCATAATTTAATAGTAACAATTAACAAAGACAGAAATAACAAAATATTAAAATAAATTAAGTGAACATATGGCTAAAAATTTGGTGGCCGGATGGTTTTAATAAAATTATTGATTTTTTAATAATTAATAAAACTATTGATAAGAGTCACCTTTTCCAATTTAGTGATTTAATTTAAAACTGAGAGCAGGTGTGGACAATATGCTCATTCTTTGATCCATATCAATTAAATTTAAAATATTCAAATTAAAAAAAAACTAAGTGAATCAAATCAAATTATGCAACTTATGCTAAAGTTCCCTTTAATAAAATTGTCAGTATTGGCCTAAAACGAAGCACATATACAAAGTTACGCATTTTGTACTATATTAATTATATTATAAATATTAATGCCAAAAAATATATTACATGTTTAGTTATTGATTGTTTATTTTATGGATTAAATGTATTTTTAATTCTTAAATTATGTCTTTTTTTGTTAAAAATGTTTTTAGTTATTATATTTAACAGAATAATGTAATGTTACTATGTCAATTTTTTTTCAGAGATTAAAAATACATATTTATCCATTATAATATATGAATATTTTTTACAAAATTATATATATATTCAACTAGTATTTTAGTTTGTGCATGTCATATAACAAATACTTATTTGTATATAGTTAAAAAATTATAATAAATAAATATTTTTAACTATTTATGACAACAAAGTTTAAATCCAACTCAAAATATATTAAAAAATTAAAAATATTTACAAAATCTGTAATCAATATAAAATAAAATAAAAATATACTACTCATAAAAATTAAAATAAATAAAAACATTATTCTTTTAAGTTGATATTTTAATTTATGATATAATAGCTAATCTATTGTACTGGGAGAGCAGATAATAACAAGGCATATATTCAATAGTTATTTGGTGAAATAAAATATTGCGTGTCATCCTTATCCATCATCTCAAAGGGAAGAATCTCATCATTTTGTGGGGTTTGTTTTTATTCTTAATTATTTGTCCCCGAGAGTACAAATGTTCAAAACTAGGTACCAGATTTGGTAAGGATTATATTATAAGAACGTGTTCCAATTTTATTAGTAGATAGTTTGTTAATATTTTTGTAAATATTCGGTGAATTTCAGATATATCTTTGAAGAGTTCTCAAAATCTAACTCATCCAAATTTTCTCATAAAGTCTTTGACATATGATATATTTAATAAATTATTTTAGTTAATTTTTAATTTTTTATTATTTGAAAAATTTGTTTGATATTTAGTAAACAAATTTTTTAAAGTGATTTCTATCATTTTTTTTAGTTTCTTGAAATAATATTTTTTAAAACATTAATTTTTACTAATTTATTATTTTTTATATTTTATTATCTTTTTATCTTTAAAATATTTATTTAATTTTTTATTATTCTTTTTAAGTGTGTTATTTTATATTTTTTAGTTACTTTAACAACTAATTTTGACTATATTTAGTAAGACATTTCAACTAATTTCTTACTTTTTACTAATCGATGAATTTGTTTAATTGTTCGACAAATAATTTTTTTATACCTTTTATCATTTTTTGAAACACTATTTAAAATAAATTTTTTTAAAACCTTATTTTTAATTTCTTAACTTTTTGTATTTCCTTACACTTTTATACTTAATATATTTATTCATTTTCCATGTTACTTTTTTAAATTAATTATAATTTTATTATTTTTTAATCATTTTATATTTTTCAGCATCAAATATTTATAATTTAATAAATTAATTTTTCAACTTTCAAACTAATTTTTTAATTAGTTTTTTCTGAACATAATCATAATCATAGCGTTTATTGAAACTTACGACTTAATAAATTACTTTAAAAATTTTCGACTACCAACTATAATTTTATTTTAATTAGTTTTATCGTTTATGACCATAATAGCATTGGTCATATAGACTTTTTTTTTTCAAAAGATGTTGATAATTTCATTGGATGAGACGATCAAGGGGTCCACCGGTATTATCATGTTTACCCACATGCTTATAATTTTCGAAATTTAGTGTAGACTTTAGAGCCGTAGTATCCCAATCATTTTTCATGTAAGTGAATAATTGAGAGAGAAAATCTCTTATGGGAAGAATTGTAATGTTGTATTTTTCCTAATTATATGATTAAATAATTAATTAAAACACAGAGGAAACTGAATTTTATTTATGTTATTTAATAGTTAACTGATGATATAAGTAGTAAGTTTGCTTATGTGCATGAGTTTAGGTTACATGTTTTTGAATGAGCTTGATTGTTTATGTTATGTTTTGGATAATTTGAGGCTCCATATCTTGAGAGCAACATTTTTTCCATCTTAGGATCTTTGGATAATATTTTTAATGTGGTGGTAAATATTTTGCTTCTCAATTTCATCTTTATTCCATATTCTTCTTCCTCGTTGAAAATCATAATTAATATTATGATTTATTAATAATTACATTTTAAACGAACATAATATTTTATTCAGAAAAAAATAAAATATTCTCTATCTATGTATAATTAATATAATAAATCTATATAAATGTATATTTGTTGTGTGTTAAACACAGAATTTTTAGATCAATAATAATTGATACAAGTAATAATGATCTATGTTTCTTAATTAAGTGATTCAAATTTAAATTGTGGTTGATAATTGATTATGGAATAAATCATATTATAAAAATAATGTTAACTTTGTGTGTGTTTAATATCTCAAAAAAAAAATTTATCACCACTTCCAATGGAACAACTTTGTACCAATAATATACTGTTATTAAAAAAATTCTAAAAATCTAACAATTATGAAAGAAGGAGTATCAAACACCAAAATGTGTTATTCCTAAATTGGTTTTTCCAAAAATCTTTGTTGATATTTTATTTCACCGTTAAGTATTGAGATTTTTTATTTGACACAATTTTCTTCCCCTAAAACGATCCATTTGTAAAGCCTCTAGTTGCGATTCCAAAAATATTTCTTAATACTCTACCTGTAGAGATTCGTAAATATGCTGAACCAATCAATCAATCAACCAATGTGTCGCGCAGCTACTTTATCAATAAAATATTGTCAGCAATTGCAAACAGAGAAAGCCACACTTCTGTCTATACTCGTGTGTCCAAACAAAGATAAACATCATTAGGAAAAAAAAGGTTTTTTTGGTTTGATTTAATCTTTTATTTTTTTATTTAATTTAGTTTTTAAATTTTTAAAATGAATCTAATTTCATTTTGTCATTTAAATTAAATTGATTATATTAAAAAAAATATATTATGACAGGTTAATAAATATATATTTTGTGACACTTTTAAACCATTCCAAAATATGATTTTTTAATATTGTTGATATAATTTATACTATAAGTTTAAATTGGATAGATTTTAAAAATTAAAAGACTAAATAAAATCAAATGAAAAATTAGATGATCTAATTAAATTTAAAAAATAAATTAAAGAATAAAAACTATTTTAATCTACGTAAAACAAAAATACACTAATGGGTGGGTAGGTGTGTGTGGCTGTGTGCCATATGCTATACTTGTTGATACATAAATCAACGCGCGTTGGTAAAAATAAAAAATCAACGGGCGCAAATTATTGTTATTTTAAATTTATTTTTTATGTTAAATTTTATTTAATTAAAATAATATTACTGTAGATTGTATAATATTTTATTTAATGAAGTATACTATAGAAAATTATATTTATAATATTTTCAAAGGCATTTTTTTATCATTATACTGTTCATTTATGATCAATTTACTCATTCATCATGAGCATATAAAAATCTTTAGTATAAATTGCACCAAAAAAGTAAAAAAAAACAATGCCTTTGACATTTTCTCTATTTAAGATTAAACATACATTATAAACCTATTTTTTTAATATATTCTTTATTAAAAATTAAAAAACCAGAAGATTAATTTAAAATAAAAAATAGAAGTAAACAAAAAATGACAAATATAAATTTAAGAGCTATGTTTTTCTTCAAGGAGAGAAAATGCTTGTACTTCCGAAAAAAGTATTATTTGATAATCATTTTGTTAAAAACTTTTTTACATTATTAAGTTTTAAATAATAGAAGAAAATAATATATTCTTAATACCTTTTGTCTGTTTCAAATTAAAAAAGGTTTTTTTTTTGGTGAATTCAAATAAAAAAGTACAGTATAATATATATATATATATATATATATATATATATGTCAAATATTAATGTCTATAATTATTAGAAAAAGACTTCGTTAAGTTTTGCCTCGAGCTGCGTGCGGCCGTTTGTCTGTGTAGCGCCACGTCATGGAAGGTTATCCATTCCGGAAGGGAATACGAGTGTGGATTTAAATTTCTCTTTTTAATATGATTACTATATTAATCATTCTTATTTATTTTTTAAAATAATTCACTTTTAAAATACTTTTTAAAAATATAAATAATAATAATTTTTTTGAAGAACATATTAAAAAGAATACAGTATAAAAATTTAAAGAACATTTTTAAAGTCGCATAATGATAATAAAATTTAAGATTAAATACGTTTTCATCCTCTAAAGTATATCAAGTTTGATTTTAGTTTCTCTAATTCTTCTTTGTCTATTTTTAATTTTCTAATTTTAAAATACATCACTTTTAATTTTATAAATGATTTAGACTAAAGATTATAGAGATAAAAAGTGGTTTAGATACCAATCAAAAGTGGTACATTTTTTTTTAATGATAAGAGTGGTATATTTCAAAATTAGAAAAATTAAAATTAGACAATTTTTTTATATTTTATATTTTTATAAATAAAAACATATCGTTTAAAAAAAAACTTAGTCGAACAGTGATATAAATTAAAGAGCATTTGATGAGCTTATTGAAAAATCAAAAGATATTTAATTAAAAAAAACTCAATTAGCTCACAAGATTTGCCCTAATTACGCTGCAGAATTATAAAACATGGCAAAACTGAACAAACAAATACACAATATATCCACGTACACTACTTGTGGCTATGTAAAGCATAGAAAGTTAGAAACATCCCAACAAATAATTCAATCCAGGCAAGTCCAATCTATCTATTTTTTTTACTATAATCTATCTATTATTTTACTCGAAAGTAGTTGAGGGGAATGGATCAAATTATCAAAATATAATGGAATGAGATGGATTGAAATGAAATAGAATAAAAATATCATTTTATTATTTGAATATTTTAATGGAGTAAAACAAAAATTTCAGCTTACTGTTTGAAAAACAAACAAAAAGGAAAAATATAACTTTTTAATTTTACATTATCCATATTTTAAATATATTATTCTTAGGAAGTTGATGATTAGGTTAAAATTTGTAAATATAGAATAAGCATTTTATAATCTAAAAGCTTGTTCCAATAAATGCACTCCAAATTTAGGGAAAAGATAAGATAAAAAAAAAGTATATGTATTGTAAAATAACCCATATGCAAAACTCTTTATATTTACTTTTTTATCATAAGATTTATCACATTTATTTATCGAAATTTCCCCGCCGAATTCATACCATAACCACAATTAATTTAAGATGATAATTATTGTTATTCTATTATAAAATCTCATTGTCTCCGAACTCTTCTTTCCCTCGTACTCCACATTTCCTTGTTCTTCTTTCTTCTCTTCATTCTGTCTATACCCTTCAACGCAACTTTCTTTTCTAATGAGCTTCCAATATTCTCACGCCTTGCAATCGTAGTGGCACCCTCCAAACACAAACTCCTTCCCTTCTCTTTTCATCTGTAAGTATTCAAACCTCTCTCTCTCTCTCTCTCTCTCTCTCTCTCTCTCTATGCCTATCTCCTCGTAGGATGTGATGTCAAAGATATGGAGCATGCAGTTTCGTTTTTATTTTCCTTAACTCACCTTCTTTATTTGTGCTTAGCCTCTTATGTTCATCTGGGTGTTGAAATTTTCAATCAAAAATGTTTTTTTATTTTTGATTTTGGTTGCTGTATGGAACTGCTTGGTCTTTAATGGATGCCCTTTAACTTCGCACAAGGAAACTTATGAAGCAACTATCAATACTTTGCGTTGAGAATTGAGATCCTGATTTCCTACGTTTCTAATAGATGGAAATAAACACCTTTTCTCTCACTTTTTATGTTCAACACTTACACACGCCACCATTTTCCATAGTAATTTTCGCTCACGGCAGATCTAGAAAGAAAATTGTTTAGGGTGTGTTTGATTTCTATTTTTTAATAACTGATTGTAGTTCCTACTAAAATTGACGTTGTATTAATTTATTTTAGAAAATATTTTTTTAAAACCAAAAAGTGAGAAGGTAATTGGATGGCTCTTAATTTCTAGCTCCAGCAAAAAGTGATTTAGTGATTGATGATGGATATTCCCTCTTGTACCTGATAACATGATATCCCTGAGATTGTGGATATGGGTTCCTCTGCTTTCCCAATTTGTCTTTCTCTTTGAGAGATATTATGAAACTTTGATTTTAACCGTTTTAAATGATGTCATATGAGATCTATGTAACTGACCTCATCTATTGTGATAAGATTTTATTGTTGTTGTTTCAATTGGAAGAACCTCTTCTTTTTTGCCTAATATTGACCTCTCAATTAGTAGTCTAATTTAATTAGTATCATAAGTAAACTGGATTGAGTATTTACAGGTGTTGGGTCTAACACGAGGAATTAGTCTTTCACAATATAATAAATAAATTTGAATTTTCATTGAGAGTGGTACCCACATTTAGTATTCAATAGTGTTTCGAACTTGGAGAAAAAAAGTAAATTGCATTCACTAGAATTTTCTCTGGCTAGCTTCTTTCTTGAAATCTGTTTTTTTAACTAAGCAGTTGGATGAGTTCTGCCTGTAATTGTTTTAATATGTCAAATAAAGAAAAATTGAATCAGGCAACTAATACATTCAATGTCTGTAACTGTAATTGTCATTTTTCTTGCAATTATTGTCAGCAGCCAGAAACCTTTTTTTCCTCAAAGAGAGGAATAGAGATTAAATGTAGAGTTATTTTTAACGGTTTTGGTCCTTTTGGATACTGCGATATGGTTAGTTGTAGAGAGAGAACTACAATTTTAGAAATATAATTACGGTGCGTTACAAACAATCGGGGTGAGTTCTTAATTGATGAGTGAAAATGAAATATAAATTTTGCTCTTCTTTCTCCGACATAACCATGTTATGTTATTTAATCACACGATCAAATCCAAATCCATTTTCAACTACTCTGAAGATAAAAAAAATACTAGAATAATTATAGTTGCACCACCGACTACACTGTAGGGTCCGTGATTAAATGTATTCTCCATGTATCATTATTTAGCAATTTATGGGAAAAAAAGAGTGGTTGGAGAGTTAAATGGGCTAGTTCTTCCCAAATTTGGGATTTGACACACACTAGCATTGAAATATAGTTATGTAAATTGAAAACAAAAACTCTACGAGCATAATTTTTTGGTAGTTATAACGAGTGGTTGCCACCCATTGCTTGAACTTATCAACTCTAGCCAAAGTCGACCCCACCCTAACCAACTAAGCAATGCCTAGCTAGTTGAAAATAATTATCACACTATATAGAAGGTAGTTTCCAAATTTCTGTGGATGTGGTTACTACTTGCTACTAAAATATCATGGTGTAAACCTTTTGATTTGATCCCAAGACTTTGGATTTTTTTATTACAAATACTAATTATTTTTATGGAAATTTATAACTAAATATGGCTAACCAAGTAACCATAACTCTCCAAATCTATGGTTTATTAAAACACTGCACCTCATTTGGTTGGTTCATATCTCACTTAATTTTGTATCTTCTCCATTTACGTATTCCACATTCATTAATTTTGAGAAACATTGAGTGTATGTTAGATCTGGGGAAGGCTTAAAGTAGATATACTTTGGGTCAATGGTATCCACCGACTTAAATTACTTTGCCAAACCATCATTCTCAACCACAACCCACAAGGAAAATAATTGTACCATTGTCATAAAATAGAAGGTTGACATTTTTAATTTGAACTTTTAATTTTGAGTGGTTTGTAAAATTTAAACCCCCTCATCCTAACAAAACTTTATTTGTGAATGTAATCCCTTATGAGACACTCATAATTCATAGTTCATACATGGTGTACTTGTGCATTTCAGGTTCATGTACTTGCAGTAAGAGAACATATTCTAAAACTAAAAGGGAAAAATGGCCTTAGATCACTTTGAGGAGACTCTGCACCAAAGAGGAAATTGGAAATCTTCCAGTGAAATCATTGCAGATTCTGATAGAAATTCCTCTGGTGGCTTTGACTGCAACATCTGCCTGGAGTGTGTGCAAGATCCAGTGGTGACACTTTGTGGTCATCTTTATTGCTGGCCCTGCATATACAAATGGCTTCATTTTCAAAGCACCTCTTTGGATAATGAAGAGCAACAGAGGTCACAATGTCCTGTATGCAAATCAGAAGTTTCTCAATCCTCCCTTGTTCCATTATACGGTCGCGGCCAAACCACATTACCTTCTAAAAGGAAGCCACATCAAGTAGGCACTGTCATACCACAAAGACCTCATGGTCCAAGAACACTTAACACTAGAAGTGTTTCTCAACCTATTTCTCAAAGTCACCATCCCTATAGTAATCCTGATCATCCTCAACAACATTTCAACTCGATTCCAAGCGGTTACACCTCACCTATGATTAGAACAACTGGTTCAATAGACAACACATATGGAATCTTTGGTGAGATGATATATGCAAGGGTCTTTGGTAACCACGTGTCAAACATTCATACATACGCCAATTCATACAATCTTTCGGGGACCAGTAACCCAAGGATGAGAAGACATTTAATGCAAGTTGATAAATCACTCAGCAGAATAAGTTGTTTCCTCCTTTGCTGCCTAGTTTTGTGTCTGCTTTTATTCTGATTGCTACTTCATTTTCATCATTAGTTATAGTGCATCCTTACATAGAATACATACACTCATTGATCCATATGTATTCTATGTTAGAGAAGCTGCAAATTGATGCTGAGTTATGTGTAAATTACCAATCTCTCTACGAGCTATATGAAGTGAATAATGATATTACATACATCATTCATACATCAACAACACCTTTAACCCAAGTTAATTGGGTCGGTGGTAGATGAATCCAATGATAGATCGGAAATAAGACAAGGAATGAGAAAGGGAGAGGGGAAGAAAAAAGTAGAAATAAGACAAAAGAGAGGAAAAATAAGCTAAGAGAAGATAAATGAAGAGGAAAAGAACTAAAACAAGGGAACAACTGAAATATAACATTATTAATGGGTTTAACCCTCCACTAAGCTTATAGTTTTTCTCCACTTCGTCCTAAGACATACCGTTCGCCAAGAATGGGAACAAGAATGAAGTGGATCATGATATTCTTATACCATTTTTAGAACATTTTATTTTTCTGTCCCTCTATATCACATTGTTCATCTTATCCCATTTCTTTGCTAATTGTAAAAGTTTTGCGGTAGTAGAGTTATACATTTGAAAGAATAGATTGAAGTCCATAGCAAGTGGTTTAGTTGGAAGGTGAATTCAATAATCAATACACCCTGGAAAAAGGAATCATCCTTGGCGAGTAAACTAATAACATATTACTTCTAAATAGGTAAAAACTTTTCAAATGACATTTATTGTCATTTTATTAAAATTCTCACTATTTCAAGTGTTGGAGTACATTTGCAAGTATCCTAACCCTTTACCATCGATCTCTGTCATGCCTAAAGAGAAAACCACCACGAGAGTACTTCCGAACAAGGTTGAAATCAAACTCGGACATCTTAGACTAGTTCAGTTGGTATTCTAGTTAGTCAACTAGCTAATGCCTTCTACCTGAGGGTAGGACAAATAAGAGGATTCAGGATAGGAATGACTTTGCTTATTGGTAACGGCTGGCATACAATGCATAAAGCATCAGAAGTCATACCTTATCCATCACATTGGATGAAACTAGTGCTGTGGTCCATACTATAAAATGCCAACTGTAAGTTTTTCTAATCTTTTTCCAAGTTATGACTTCCCTAAGTTGATGGGTGACTAGAGAGGGCATAAGGAATGGAGAGCATGTATGAAAACTTTTGTGACATGTAATCAATTCACGCACCTTTCTCAGCCAATTGAGTTAGACCCTGATTCTATACTTCAATAGTAAATTGGTAAGCGATGGAAAAATGTTGAACGTAAATAATTATCACATCACTAAAGACAATTTGTATCTGAACCACTCTTTCTTTACGTTATTCTTGTTCAATTTCATCATCTTGAAAGTGACTACTAGTGGGGGGAGCATGGCATGGCATTTAGTGATCACAGAAGATCGCTTCAGTGATGATGAAAGTGACTTATGGTGGTGGTCCCAGTTCATCAAGTTGTTAAAATTGCCATGAACGCTGCATCCTTATCCTTCACTAGTTTAGAAGGCTGAAACAAAATTTGGATTGGACTGCAAGCAACGATTTTCCATATTACACTGATTCGAATTTGAAGAGGCGTGGCAGAAGGAATTGCTAAATGAAACAGGAGTAGTCAATTGTCGGGACTCTCCAATGTTGTCTTCAACAAATTTCTTTTATATACACATATAAGGTTTATCAAGTAAAAAACAATTCTCATTTTAAGAATGCGACAATTTTAAATATGAATGAGTCACAATGATATATAATAGATAGTTAAAATTAAAAGTTATTTAATGGTTACTTTAGAAGGTCACATGTTTTTATTTTATTTTAATCTTAACTATTATGATGATAAGATTTGAAATTTTAATTTTCTATCCAAATATTGGAATCTTATGATAAATTTAGAATATAAAATAATTTAAAATAAAATATTTGGTAAACAAATTAATAATTTTTGAAGGATTTCGTAGAATGTGAAATTGGTCTTTGAAGAGGGAAAAATTTCGAGATTTTTTTTATGGATTTTAATATTTTGGGTATCCCCTATTCAAGAGCTAGAAATTAATTCCTACTGTGGTTATTTAAGGGACCATCTGGTCCAACAGATGAGCTTTTATACACATGAACCTAGAAATCGAAGTTCAAAACAATTTATTGTAACTTTCTGTAGAAGAAATAACAGATAATATATATATATATATATATTGGTAACCCGATAATTGAAGCCATTTTTAGTGCTTGCTCCTACCCTTAATTTGCGAGGTTTTTGCTGTTAATGTAAGACAAAATAAGATCAATTACTTATCTTCATGAATAAATCAATACCATGGGATGGTACTATAACCTAATCATGAAAACAAACAACATTATTAGTTGGAAGTATTGGATGGTACTATATACCACCCAAATATATATACCAATTTGCGAAAAAGAGACACCCAAATATATATACCAATTTGCGAAAGAGTAGTTAAAACCAAGATTTCAATTTAATCTTCTCATCTTAATTGGAAATATTTGGCGTTGAATTTCAGAACCTGCAACTCAAATTAACAAACAACATTATTAGTTGGAAGTACTGGACTGCAAATGAAGGTAGAATAAAATAATCAATAGGAATCAATACTCCCAACCTCTGATCATTTTCATATATAATTTTACACCTTTCATCTTATCACATCCATTCTTCTTTCATATATACCTCAACGGGCACAACCATGTGGCAAGCATTTGATTTTAATATCACAAACAATAATTAAAATAAAAAATTGATTTTATAAAAAATACTTACAAATTCAGAAGACACATATAGATAAATTTGGTGTAATTTTATCTTTAAAGGATGTTCCCATATTTCCATTATATCGCAACAGGGTCAAAATTGAGTAGATGGAAAAAGTAGAAAGTGGTTCTATATTTGTAGAAATAGAGATAATTAAAAGACATATGAAAATAAAATCATATCAATTAATTTTATACAATTAATTAAAAAGGAAACGCTTTTTAATACACATTAATTTTTATAATGTAATTTTACACACATTTTTCTTTACTCGTGATTTTGTATATCCTTGAAGCCTATTTTTTTTTTTTAAGAAAAAAAAGCTACTCATTCATACTTTGAATTTATCCATGAAAAGTTTTTCTTTTTCTTTGATTGTTAATCACTACCAATAAAAATGGTTTTAAAACGTTTTTTTTTCAATCAACGCATTAATTTTAAAACTTTTTTTAGCTAATCATTGCAAAGGAATTTTTTTTACAGGTTATTATTAAAAATTATTTTTTCCAAACTATCCTCACCTTCCTTTTTTTTTCAAAAATATCTCACTCTTCTCCTTTTATATATATAAAGATAAATGAATTATTATTTAAAGAAAAAACAGATTTCACTATCAATCTCCAATGGTATTTTCTTCAGCTTATACGATTTGAGTTTGATTTATGGTTAGAGTGATGTTTTGGACTTTATTGTCTAGTTATATAGTGTCTCATTAATTAAGGGATATGAGTACATGAAAAAATTATTTTAGTATTTAGGTGTGGTAGGCGGTAGCTCATAAAGAACCAAACACTACACAAATAAAGGTATTTCATTTGACATCAAACATGTACAAAGTAGTATGAACTATGTTAAAAATAAATTTAGTTGTTAAGATTACACATTTCATGGATAACTGCTAAAATAAAGTGTCAAGGTAAGCTATAACTTCATAATATTGGACGATTTCTATCTATCTGAGTAGATGTATTATTTGAGGAATTTTTCACCCCAAAAATATAAAAATATAAATATTTACCTAAATAATACACATAAAAAAATATTTATATGAAAGATACAAAACATTTTACAGGTGTATTATTTGAAGAATTTTTCACCCTAAAAATATAAATATTTATCTAAATAATACATGTGAAAAAAATATTTAGATGAAAAATACAAAATACTATGCAAGATGAGAAATTGATTTCTCCAAAACCGATTTTTCACTTGCACAAATTTATTTAAAAAAAAATGAACTTTAAAAATTGTTTCCTTTTTTTTTCCCTAGTTTAGAAATTGTTATTTTTGGGAAACCTATTTCTAAACTAGTTTTTTTTTTTAAACTCAATTCATTTTTTAACTGATTTTTTGTTATTTATTTTAGTTTTTTTGGTTTTTAAAATTTTTTCCTTTTTAATTATCTATATGTTGATATAGAAAAAAATATATATGTTGTTAAATGAAATTTTGTATAATTTTTAAATTTTTTTTCTTAATACTACATTGTTATTTTATTACTTTGAATAATTCAAATCATTTTTTATTATGAACACTTACGCACATTTTGATAAACACATATCTTTCATATATTTTATTTTAAAATATTTTACTAAATGAAATAAAGTTGATTTAAAAATCATTTAGTTAAAAATAACAATATTTATTATTCTATTACTTTTACATTTTTAAAATAAAAAGATTGGACAACAACTCACCCTAACATACATTTTAATTCCTTTGTATTTTAATTTTATTTGATTATTAAAATACATATTTGAAACTAAAAAAAAAATATACAACCAATAAGTTGAATTGAACATGTTTTATTTATTTAATTTGTTTTGGAGAAAGAATTAGATCACTTAAATATATACATTTTCTTATAAATATTTAACTAAATTATATTTATATTTATGTATTTTTCTTAAATAATATTCTAGATAAATTATATATTCTTTATAAATTAATATATATATATATATATAAATTAGTAAAATTTAAAATTAAAATTAAAAAGTCAAAATTTCAAAAAAAAAACTGTAAGAAAAAAAGATAAAAACAATTTTAAAAAACAAAAAAAAAACTCAATTCATTTTTGAACTGAGTTATTTAAAAAAAAACAAAAACAAAAACACACTTTAGAAATCAATTTCATAGGAATTGATTTATAAAGTGTGTTTTTTTTATAAATAAAATTGTCCAAATGATAAATCGAATTAGGAGAAATCAATTTCTCACCTTATATAATATTGAAATCTAAAATATCTTTTATGAATTCTAAGAAACTCATTTACTCCAATATCAATAGGTTGATTGTTCCGGTCCTGTATCTTCCAAAAGGAAAAGGGGACACCTTTTGCCGCTCAAACTGCATCAGGAAATGCTATTTGAACAGTATCGGATCAAGGTTAGGACACCCTTGGGGAAATGCACCAAAATTTCATTATTTGACTGAGTTATATTATTTATATAACTACTCATATACTAATATTGAATAAATTACACATAATCTCATCCTTTTATAACATAAAAGCTTGTTTTTTGTTGTATTCAGACGAAATTAATTATCTTCAAACTTATAAAAAAATTCTAATTATAATCGATTATTGAAATTATTTAATTTTAGTCCTCTAGGTATATATATCATTTCAAACATTAAAATGACTGATGTTAGTCTATCAAACGGAAATATTTAAATTGCACAATTAAAATGTTTTGGAGACTCAATTGATACATTTGAAATTTAAAATTTGAGGGATTAAACATTTGAGATACTTGGAAATCCAATTTAAACAATTCAAAACTTGAGAGACTTTTTTTTTTTAAACTGAAAACTTGAGGGACTTAAATTACAAGTGTAACTAAGCCTATTTTTTAAAGTTTTATTTGTGTACGTATAATCTTTGTGAAATAATTGCTCTGAATGATATTTACAAGATTGAGTAATCACAGAAACTTGCTAAACTTGAGAGAAATATTTCCTTTTCAATATTTAAGTTCTTCGCTATATATATCACTAATTACATTGTGAATGATAGATTACGATATTTAATGATAATTGATAAGTGATAACCAACCACTGGTCTGTGTAAAGCCACATACGTTCATTAATTTGCTCAAGTCTGAAACGCCAATTCTAGCTGCTTCTGTTTATTTGTCCATTTCACTTTCTTTGGTCCTCACATATAATGTCACTGCTAACCGTTCTGTTTGGCTTCTTCTCACATTACCGATCCTCTATTCCTTTCAAGAATTTAATTATTTATTTTTTATTTAATTTTCTGTGATGAAGAGCTTTGTTCTAAAAAACAAATTGATATTATTTTTTTCCTACTGAAGAACAAATTAATATTCTAGCTCTGCATTTTTTTACTGAACCCTGCATTTTTTTAACATCTATCAATCCAATAAGAAACAACAATGTCCCCTTTCCTTTAGGGGTGAGTGAGGTACTATTTGTGGTGGATTTATCTTTCTACATACCTAACTTAAAATTTTTTAAAGAATATTTTATTTAAATATTGTCTTCCACCCAAGATACAGTAATATATCATATAAGATTGGATCAAACAGTCTAATTTATTAACATAATATATCAATTAATTTTTTTTAACATTATGCAAAGTTAAATAGAACAAAATAAAATAAATTTTTTATTAAAGTATCTTTTATAATATACATTAAAATAAGCTTACTTGACAGGTAAAAAATAAAAATCAAATCTTACTTTTTAAAAAACATAATCCAGCAACCAGAAAAAAAAAATCCTGTGATGTTTGTTTTCATTCAGCGTTTCATCTTTCCCTCCTTATTTACCAATGGTTTTTTTTTTTTTTTTGTAAGAGATTGTTTTTTCATAAGATGATCCTTCAATGGTTTTTTTTCTTCAAGATATTGCATTTCAACACATGATCCTGTCACGATGCTGTTTTGAGTAGGATGACAAAAAATTTCACGCTAGTAAATATCTGCTGATAAAATCTGCAATCAATATAAAATGGATAATGTAAACGGATACTTGCTAGCCGTTTAGTTAACGAAGCGGAACAGGTATCGTAATATCCGCTATCCGTGTAATTGTCAAAATAACCTCATACATATATAGATATAATTTAAAGTGTTGATGTAGTGATACAACACTATGTTACTTCACATGAGAGAATGATTTATTTAGTGAAATAATTTATGTTTAATTTTATCAAGTACAAAAATTTTATTGGACTAGTTATGCACAAATAAAATTAGTCTATCATTCAATAGATTAAGGGACATCCATAAATTTTGACCTAAATATATATATATATATATATATATATATATATATAATTGAAGTTGAAATTGTTTTTATTAATATTTAGATTTAAGAAATTGAACCAATTTTTTTATTGTACTTATATTTTAAATAGACTAAATTTATTTTAGCATACACATTTCTGGTGTCGATGCCCGTTGTCATTCCTAGTTTTGAGTGAATCATATAATGGGTTGGATGCAGGACACGTTGGCTAAGTAAGACCAACCTGGGAATATGGTACTCTCAATAAAAGGGCAACGATGCTTGTAATTAGAGACCATGAAAGGGATTTAATGGTGGGTGCCTGAACAAATAAAGGAAGAAGATATAAAACCATTGAAGGAGGGGCAAGAGCACGAGAAGGATGAGGCACTCAAGGAACTGACATGAGAGAAGTCTAGAACGTGTTTTCTATTTTTATCAAATTTAATCTTTTTTTAATTATCAATTTTTACTTTATTTTGTTGCTGGATTTTTATTAAGATTTTATATCTTTTTTTATGATAGGATTTTTTTTTATCTTCAAATTTGAATTTTTTGCTTAAATGGCTATTGTTGTACAACTTGTTGTAAATATTGGTGAAGTTGTATTATTACTCGATAAATAATATTTGGAAATATAGGGATGTGGCCTTTATTGATTGGGTTATTTGGGTAACCTAGCTCTGTATCCTTTCTTGCTTACAAAGAAGACTCCAATAAACTAGCCATTACCCTTTCCTGTCTATATATCATATTATAGCTATATTAATTGTTTGAATATAATTTTTTTTACATCCTACGTATTATCATATATATAACTTTTAGAATAATCGAACTCTTATATCAAGTGATATCAAGTTATTTTACTTTAACCAATAATTTTGTGTTCAAATTTTAAATATATAATTGTGTTAAATATTTAAAAGAAAATAATTTTATTATTCATGATAATTATATTTAATTCAAGTAGAATTATTTTCTATAAATATTACTTGTGATGTCTAAAAAAACTATTTTTTTCATCTCCAAAAAATATATATAACTTGAACTTCGAACACAATACTCACTACAAAAAATATATATTACTTGTGATGTCCGCAATGACCACATAAGAATGCATATGATCAAGTATAAGAGTAATCCTACTAAGCATGGACGAATCCAGAGTGTATTAAAGAGGGTCAAAATTTAGTTTTACGTAATTATTTAAATATTTAATTTCTAACAAATAACTATTTAATAAATAATAAGTTTAAAAAATATTTATTATTAATTTTATAGATAAAATTAGAAATATAATCTACTACTAGAAAAAATTTAAACAAATATCAACTTAAAAATCTATTTTTGTTATATATATAAAATTATTAATATTTTTTTCTCATAATACACAAAAAGGTCCTAAGAAATAGGGAAATCAAGGCTTATGTTTGCCCCATTGGATTTGTCACTGCTAGCAACACAGTCACTAATCCATTATTAACTCTTTAAACAAGAAGTGAGATTTAAATTTTTTTACAATTTCTAATAAATTTCAGAAATTAATTTAGTACATGTGTTTAAAAGAGTATGTATCAATAAGTCGCTGGTCCAAGTGATATTGAACTTGGTCTCTTTAAGTCAAGTTTTAGATTCAAATCTTATAGATGAAAAAATGTGATTAGAAGAAAAAATCTCAAAAAAAATATTCAATCAAATTCTTCGACAAAATTTTAATGCAGGCAATAACCATTAATGGAACCAAATAATCCCAAATTAACAATCTAGAGCAATTCATATTTATTTAAAAATTGCATACTATTATTTATTTTAAGTCATTTTCAATTATTTTTTTACATGAAAGTCTCACGATTTTGAATGAGAGAAAGAAGTGAAGAATCCTCTTTTTGACTCTGACTCTTCCACTCCAGTTGTTGCTTTTCTTTCTTTTACTTTAGAAGTAACTGCTTCAACTTCAGTTTTAAAAGTTTAAATTTGATAAAAAATGATTTTAACTTTCAAGAATTATTTTTATTTGCAGTAAAAAATAATTATGTTCACTTAAGAATTCACTAATTCTATTGGTTTATCTCTCCACCTGAATTATCTTTCTAATATCTCATCAATTTCAACATATTAGTAACTATTGATACAATTCATGATTGAAAAAGTAAAAAAAAAATAATTGGAAAAGTGTAGATTAATTTTTTATTTGAGAGAAATGTAGAGTGATTTAACATGATGAAACTAGTTAAGGTGATTTAGTTTAGTTGGTTGAAATTATTATTTTTTTAGTAGGATTCAAAGATAATACAAGGGTGTTTACAGCACTCACATACTATAATCAACTAATTAAACTAAACTTATTTATCATTATTATTACTTTTAGTCATTTAGTATGAACATCCATTCAAAAATAAGAAATAATATTCTTAAATTTTTTTTTGGTAAACTAAATTTATTTTTTTAACTTTAAGGATCTAAAAACAAATTAGATCATTAAAGAAGATTTAACTCAATTAGTTAAGTAAGGTGTATAAGTATTGTAAACATCATAATATGTCTTCAATTCCTATATAAAAAAAAATTAGATCTTACCATATTCACAAGGTCCTAATCATTGTACTCTAAAATGATTTATAAGTTTTATCCATTTAAATCAATAATTAATCACAAATTTTTATTTGGGAGGGGGAGGGGAGGATTCTGATTTCTGACCTCTCCATCCTCTCCATGGAGCTACATTTCATGCTACTTCTCTCCATCTCGAACATCCCAAGACTGATAATCTCCTTCCATCAGATTTCACCATGCACAAAACTTACCAGGCTATCATAGGTAGCAGCAGAGAAATGACTTCTTTCCCTACATGTCCTTAGAATCTCGAGTGCCCACTCTAAATCTCCCACAATCAAAGTAAATAGGCAAGGCTTACACCTTGATGATCCGTCGAGATTGCTTTCTTCATTGTTTCAATTGCTTTAGCCATATATATCATTACACTTGTAATAGTCTTCATTCTCACACGATTTAAGATTTTTGTGCCTACTGAAATAAATTTGGTGGATTGTTACATTTTTATTTTTGTAAAAAATATCTTGATGGGTTGAGAAAATAAGACATTTATAAAAAATCTATAATCTCAATTCCTAATCCTAATCGATGTGAAAGTTAATAATTATTAGAAAAATAATATATATAAAAAAAGAGAACTAAATCCAAATTCTAAGATAAATACTATATCACCTAATTCAATGTCATATGAATGAAAAGTAACCCATCCTGATCAGACTTTTGGAGTTATTCTCTTTTTCTTGTAATAGGGAGTGAATATGTAGAAGACAAGATAATTAGAATAACGTTGATTATAGAAAATTTGTCAGTTTTAACTGCTTAACTTTCATATTTTTATTTTAATTTTCACAACTTTGATTTTAACGGTAGATGAGCACATAGAATCCGAAATTGACAGCTAAACATGCATCTGTGGGCCATAAAACAGGGGTCCCCAAATCAGAGCATCGAAGAATTAATGAATTATATCAACAATGTCAAAAAGCAAAAGAAATTTAGTTCCTTTTTTACTTTAGAAGTTGCATAAAGCAATGAAACATGCTTCTGTCTGCTTTTATGTTTCCAGCACGTCTAGTTTAGGAAACGTCATAATTCATCATGATTTTGGGGCAAATACATAATCGAAATGAACGAAG
This sequence comes from Glycine latifolia, assembly GCA_013407115.1. NCBI lineage: Eukaryota > Viridiplantae > Streptophyta > Magnoliopsida > Fabales > Fabaceae > Glycine > Glycine latifolia. The sequence continues at coordinate 37,100,641 of CM023946.1, forward strand.
GAAAATAGTGTTCATAAACCTTCAAAACCTTTTATAGGATATGGATTTAACGAAGGACCTTGTCTTTATTGTCTTCACTATTTGATTACAGCTAGCTGAATAACGCGTTCAAAACCAAAATTACTCATAATTAAGAAACAAGTGCGTACATGATCATAACCCTCTCTCTACTCATTTAAGCTTCCCAAGTTAAAATTAAATCACACAGCACCTAATTAAATATTGGGGGATGCATCCGGATTCTAAACCATATAATTTTCAAATTTCAAACACCACCCTACTAGTAAAAAAAAAACAAGGGACAATAAGCAAGATATAAAAAAAATAAGAATATTATTACACAAATAGAGTCAAATGAAACATCAAGATCTGGAACTTGGGTCCTCACTAGAAATTTTAAATAGCAATCCAGATGAAGAACAGAGAGAATAATAAAACAAAATTTTAGATTTAGAAAAACGAACAAACTCGGACACACCAAAATTATATCCCTGAGAAGAGACAAACACAACCCAAAAAAGGGGAGAGAGGAACCAAAAAAATTAGAAGGACTACATTTTACATGCAAACCAAACCTATGAAAGTACAAATAAATAACAATACCAAAAAAAACAAAAAACAATCAAGAGAATTTGGGATAATAAGCTATGCAACAGATGATTACAATCACACTAATCAGCGTTTGATGTGTTTGACTTTGTTCCACCCCTTCTTGCATGAATCTCCCACAATCTTCACCCCTTTCTTGAGCAAGACCTTGAGCTCCTTGGCCCTATCCTTCATCTGCTGTTCAAACCCACCCATGAGAAGAACAAAAGACAAAACAAAAGCTCTTTGGGAAGAGAAAAACTGAAAAGAACTTGTGTTGGGTTGAGAGTGTAAGGCTAATTGGTATTGTGTGGTGTTCTACAAGGTGGTCGAAGAAGAGAAAAAAAACCACTTTAAACCAAGAGGCCTAATGGAATCCAACGCATCGTAGGACACGTGGCGGTGATCGGTGGGTGATGTGGATATAAGATTTGATCTGAGTCGTCCTCTAATGCCTACGTTGATTGCGGGATAAGCATAGAGGCCACGTTCGGCATTGGTATGTGGGGACCACGTGAATGCTGAAGTTGTAGTGATGCTGACACATCTGAAAGAAAAGTGAGTCTAGCTGGGACCCAGGCTAGCTCATTAGGTGGGTGGCAAACTCTAAGAAAAAGAAGTTCAAGGGAAATTGGTGAAAGAAAATTGTGAAAATTAAGCCGTTAAAATTGTTTGTTTGTGTGTGTTTTACTATTTAAGTTCTGTTTACGTAAGCTTAGTTACATATTATTTAAAATTTACATTATGGTAGTAAGTATTTGTGTAAATAGTGTTTAGAAATTTTATGTTGTAGAAACAATACTCATACACATAAATGTGTTAGAATAATATTCATATTATGAATCAATTTTTTATACCATATTTAAAATTATGTGGATAATTTGTAATTATATATATATATATATATATACATATATATATATATATATTAAAAAATTGAAATTTTGTTGGACAATTACCCCAACAAGTTGTTTGGTGAAGAAAAACCGAAAGAGAGAAAAATATAAAAGCAATAATTTTATTTAGTTAATAATTATGCTATTAAAAAGTTATTTAATATAAATAAATTTTAAATTTAAAAATTAAATATAAATTGTTGTCTTTATGTAAGCATTTTTAAAAAAAAAACATTAATATCTTTCTAACATTTTCTTTCCACGTTCGATCAATCTATATATATACCCGTTTTAGTATTGGTTTGCATGTCAATTTTTTGTTTTAAAAGAGAAAGTCCATTTTCAGTGAATAAATAACCCCCTCACCCACTTGCTGTTCACACATACTCACATGCACGCAAGGTGATGAAGAAAGTAAAAAATAAAAATAAAGAAGAACGAAAAGGATATTTGTTATTCGAATTAATTAAGTATTAATATTTTAAGATTTTAAATATTTATATTTATGTTTTTATTCAATAATCTTTTTTTTTTATTTCTTAGTACAAAGGGCACACTTTAATGAAAGTTACTGAAAGGAAATATTAAATGTGAGAAGAGAGTTTTTATGTGAAGAAAAACTGTCATCTTCGAATAAGGGAGTTTTCATTTGATAAATTAACTAAGTTTTCATCCACCTATTAATTAACAAAGAGCAACACTACCAAAAGAATGCATAAATCCAGCTTAGCTATTGGCACAAGTGATGCATAAAGACTAAAGAGGGTGCATGTGTCTATACTATACTCCAGAATGATTTATTCGCTATATAGCCTTGCTGGAATGTGAAGGTAGATACGTATTTGATTGCGAAGTCAACAATATAATATAAGCATATATTAAGTTGTATAGTAATAATTAAAGTCGAATAAAGTAGAAACATTTCTGTACCTGCAGAGCATTCCTCTCAATTTGAATTTATGACATGGAAAGAAGGATTACATCTCAAATCTCAAATAAAATAAAAAGGTTAAATATGATAATTTGGGTGGATTGTGCTCCAGGCACCAGCTACGTGCTGTCCACCTAACTTGAGGAAACTTATTATGAAAATAATCAACGATGGTATTTTAATAAACCCAAGGTGTTAAATGTCGAAATCATTAGTTAACTTGTAATTAAGTGGTTAACATTTCAAACTTTTTTCATAAATGAAAGTTTCTTCTCAATATATTTCTCATTTTAAACACTTTTGTTTAAGTATATGTTTGGATTCTGGTTGAAGAAGCTCCAAATTTCTTTTATTCTCAAAACAATGATTTTTTCTTTTCATTTTTTATTTTAAAATGAAAAAATATATATTAGAATTCTCAAAAACTCGTTCTCAATTTTAATCCAAACTTAACTTATGTTTCAGACCCTATGGTCATGTCTGTCTACTCTTGCTTTTAAATGGGATAGGCCAAGTGATTGTATATTTATGGTTAAATTTGAATTTAAATACTGAAAATTTAAGGGGAGAGAAAAAAAAAAAGAGGAAAGTCGAAGTCACAGAGAAAAATAGCTTCTTAACCATTGGACCCAATTCAGTAAGGGGGACAAAGGCAGCAAACATATGATGACAGAGACATAATCTCCTACGGAGAAATAATTGTGTTTCCTTAAAGAGAAAAGGCTAAATAGAATAAGAACAAAATTCTTATTAGATTAAATTAAAAATATAATGGGAGAATTCGACAAACATATCAATTTTTTTAATAGAATGTAAAGTTAATCAATCCAACCATTTAAATTATTTGATATTATTTTTCTGATCATATATATCAAATTTCACATAAATTAGATATTTGTAAGTATTTTATGTTGTAATAAATATTTACTTATATTTTAACTAATATATTATCCATTAAAATAAAGTGAAATAATAAAGTAATAAGTAATTTTTTATTTTGATAAAATTTTACAAATATTTTTTATAAGAATTTTAAAATAAATAAAACTCACCCCGTGGTGGTTATTCCAGTGATGAAGAATTTATTTTCATTTAATAAGATTCTAAACTTAAATTTTATAAATTAAAAAAAGACAAATTTCCTTAAATGAATATACTCAACTTGAGTAATTAGACTAATGTAATTTTTATTCACAGATAAAAAAGACTCATGTAATTTTTGAATACCAAAGTTTTTAAATACAATTTAATAAAAATAAGTTATTACTAAGGTCAAAGCATTGTACAAGGAATGTATAGCAATGGAGGAACTCAAATTCCCAGACCAGCAATAGGAGCATCCAAGAACACATCCAATGATGAACAATTGTAGAAAGTTCTCACCAGAGAAGTGAATTGCACTGAATACAACTGAGCTTATGGCAACAGCTTGCTGCCACTCCAAGGTAGAAGAAAGTGAGGTCAAAAGAAATCCCCTATAAACAACTTCTTCCAAAAGGGGAGTGACAATGCAATAAGCAAGCACACAAGACACTCTTGAGATGTCACTGTTTAGGAGCATGTCCTTCAGTATGGGGTTGTTCACAGGCTGCATGCATAAGGTAAAAGTAAAGTTAAAGGAAAACATTAAACACCATCATTTCATAACTTTCAACTCGTCTCAGTTTGCTATGGTACAGACTTAAAAAAATTGCAAATTTTTAGAATAACTACATACAGAAATATAGAATCATGAGGTTTGGTAGGGAGGGGCTGGAAGAAATGATAGTTCCATGGTTTGCAATAATAATGCCTTTATTAAGCATCATGAGAATATGATAATGACACATTCCACAGCTCACACAGTAAAGTAGGACTACATTTTGCAATCAAATATTGCTGGATATTCTCCACAACTGAATCAAATCATTCGGGTAATTTATATTAGGTACGTGGGAATGCATAACAATCTTGACATTTGTTAACTTTAATAGGATTAAAAATTATTACACGAATTTTTCAGCCATATAGCTCCTTTAGTGCATAGTGCATACTTTTTAAGTCAGATGCCAAATACAATAATTTTGTTTCTTACTTACAAATTTCCCTTACTCTCTTCTTTCTTAAGTTTCCTCCTTTTTAGTTCATCCCAAAATGTTGTTAGTTGCAAGCAGCATTATAACCCTGTTTGTTTCTGTCATCAGGCTATCTAATTTCAAATTGGACAAGTCATTTTTTTAGCATGCATATTATATCTGAGCCTCCCTAAACTAACATGGCAAATTTACCGTGTATGAAGAAATTAAAACTGTGATATTAAAAGAAATATAAGAAACGTTAAAAATGTAAATGTTAGTTGATAGGAGCCTCTAGGTTTAACCCATTGATTCTCTCAACTGTTGCCATGTAGGTTATGCCTAGTACAACTTGAGTTATGTGGGTATTTTTCATTATAAGGTAGGACATTTTATTGAGACAAGTTTTATTATCATACCTATATACCAATGCAAAAAAAAAAAAAAAAAAAAACTCAATGCTTGTAAAGAAAGAGGTTTAAAAGTGAAAGAAAAAAAAAACAATGATACCAGTTTCTGGTTCACTAACTACAGCAGCATTGATATTGAACAGTATGGTGTTTGATAGAAGATTCTTGATGCTTCTGATCTATTACCATGTGTGTTTACAAGAATTTTCGATGAAGAAATTAGGCCACAGAGGTACCTTGAGACGTTCAACTAAAAAGATGCACTTGGTGTAGGATAACACCACCTATTTTAAAGATGATGCCCTGCTCCTTGAGGAAGCTTAAATCCTGAGGCCATGCTTTAAAGACAAATTATCTATGCCCTTCTACTAAATACTCACAATCTCATGTAAATCTTGCACAAATCAAAGTTTCATTCCTATTAATCTCCTCTTTATCGCCATTCTCGCAGTTTTCTCAATTGTTTTGTCATACACCATAGCCTTTGGTTGTTGTTTACTCTTAGAAACTATTTCCTTTTAAACATTACTCATTCCATAAAGCTTTAAACTCCCGTTAGTGAAAGGGTGCTTTATTGTTCTACTAAGAAAGCTATGCAAGCAGCAAAGATAATGTAAGGACAATCATGACAAATGTGCTAGACATATAGTTTATATAGTTTTTCTACACAGATGAAATTAAATAACTGAAAATATATATATATAATCACCAACCTTGGAGCCAAATAATCTGTCAGCAAGTAGAGATGTTAGGAAAATCAACAGAAAAAGAAACCCAAATCCCACAGCTGATGACAAAAACCAGTTCCTGTTGCTCAATAATTTGTTCTTTCTGAAGAAATTTGAAAACTTGTATTGTGGCTTAGCTGTGTACTTCAATAAAACTAGAGCCCCATTAAACTCGAGAATTTGAATGGTGAGAAGTGATAAGGCCTGCATCAATGAATGAAAAGAGATTGTTAAAATATCTGCTAAAAAGACATAGCACTGTGAACCAATGAACCTAAACTCCAGTAGAATGTAAATTCAGACCATGAACTAAATGTAAAGATGAAGGACCATTTATAGCATATCACTTAGAAACACAAGTTCCGGTTGATGCTGTATTGCACAACCTTAAAACCTCTGATGCGCACACCGGATATGTGAACATAAAAACACCATTCTATAAATGAAAGCTATCCCCAAGCACAAGAAGTGAGATACAGCAAAGTGGAAAGCCTTAAAAAAGCAACTTCCAATAGTCGTGCAGAACTAAAAAAACAGTGTTGACTATACCTATTAAAGCAATAATAATAACAAATAACAAGATTTTGGAAAGATTTTACTTTTTCCTTTAAACTTAGGAAATCAATATCACCACCACATTAACCTTGGAAAGATTTTGGTCATCAATTAGTCCCCTCTCAAACAGAGATTAGGTGTGTTGCCACTTTAATCCTCAGTAAGACATGGTAATATATATTTGAATTTGAAGTACCAATTTGGTTATTAAACATTTTGAGTAATAATGTGGTGACACGTTAATTTCTCAAGGGACAAATTTAATAACAAAAATCTTTATAGGATTAACATAGTAACACGCTGATGATATTTGGAGGATTTAAGGGTTTACTACTCTAATGATTATAAGAAATAAATAATAAAGGTGACCTCCGTTTGTGGGTCAAGAACAGGTTGTCCATTAAATAGAGCAACAACGGATAAGCCTCCAAAGCTGAAAGGGATATGCAGAGTGAATACATAGAGTGCAAGATTGCTCCACACGTTCCCACTCTCCCATGGACTATCATCCTCTTGCAATTCTGAGAATCCCTGCAATTTGTAACAACAAAAAGAAGAAAAATATTAGAATTGATGATTGCATCAGAATCAGAGGGTCTCAGAGACCTGAGAGAGAATCAACATGTTATTTTAATACCTGAGAAAAGGGTGTGACGTGTTCTTCCCTATTGCAAAAGCACTTAAAACAGTTGCGTTGGGAGGGAGTGCTTCGCAATTGCAGTTTTGGTGAACATTTCAGGCTATAATCTGTGTTTGGGAAGTGAAGGCACTGAAAGGTTGTGGCCAACTCATGAGATGGACGCACCAGAACCGACAACATTTGCCTCTGGAATCGAATCCTTAATACTCAAACCTTTATCTTGCAATATAGTATTCCACGACTGAGATTGAAGGTCTTCAGTTTGGACTTTGGACCAATTATTCATGCTTTAACACTTCAATCAGAAACTTATCTTACATTTGACTTATTTTTCACTTGGATGTTTGTTAAAACAATTTAATTTTGATACGTTATTCTCTTAATCAATTATAGAAAATTTTTAAATAATTATGATAAATGCTTAAATATTGTTTTTATTTATGATATATTTAAAATAATTTTTTTTAAATAGCAGATAATAGATGGGAAAGAAAAATTTATCAAATCAAATATAAAAGTAGGATATATACATAAGTGATAAAATCATATTTAAGTCTATTATAAAATTAATAATGTATACAGTATAATTATAGTTAAATAATATAAAATAATTGAAGTGTTAATGCATAATAATTAAATTATCGTTAAACGTATTGAAGACCATTATCTCATGAAATTAAAGAACATTTTTTATGTAAATAAAAGTCAACACATGATTTGTCTATCAGGTCTCAAGTTCTTTTTTTCTCTCAACTCACACGAATCATGGCGAATGTGGCGATTGTTGAGCTCAATGAAAACTGTGGTAATACAGTGGAAGAGATAGTGAAATTGGAGAGAAAGATCTTTTCCGAGCACGAATCACTGACTTCATTGTTTCACGATGAACTTAGAAAGAAGAACAGTGGGTTGCTTTATCTTCACGTGGATGGCGAACTTGTAGGCTATGTCATGTATTCTTGGCCTTCTTCCTCGTATGCCACTATCACCGAGCTCGCAGGTTTCACCCCACTTCGTTTTCTTATTTGCATCTAAGTCAAGAAATAGTGGTTGCATTCAAAATTTCAATTTCGTCTTTTCTATGTTAATTTTTGGGCTGGCGTTCTCAATTCAAGTTATGAACATAACCTGTTTGATAAAATTACCCAACTAAAAATATTAAAGCTTTTTTACTACTTGTAAAGATGAGACTGATGTGGTCTTCTAAGTTGTCCTCATAACCTCTCAGATGGTAAGAAGTGTGTTTGAAACATTAATTGCATTGATTCTTCAACTTTTTGGTTCATAACATGGGTATGCCATATTTTGGTCTTGTTAGTGAAGGAGCAATGGAGGGGACAAGGCCACGGAGAGGCTCTGTTGAAAGCAGCAATTGAGAAATGCAGGACAAGGAAAGTTTTGCGCATAATGCTTCATGTGGATCCCTTGAGGACTCCTGCAGTGAATCTTTACAAGAAACATGGTTTCCTAGTTGACACTTTGGTTGAAGGGTACTACTCCTCAGATAGAAATGCTTATAGAATGTACTTGGACTTCGATTCAAGTTGAAGGAGAAAATGATCAACATTTTACACATGATCTGTGGTTAATTTAAAGAACAATTTTATAACAGATGAAGGACAAGCATTTTAATAAAGAGGGCTTGTAGTTTTTACTTTTGTTTTCCAAACAGATTGGAAGATCTATGTTATGCAATTGTCTTTACTACTAGACTACTGTACTGGTACGTGCTTTGCCAATGACAGGTAACATTGTGAAAATGTCTAAAGAAACTACAGAAAGATTGATGGTTACAAAGGAGGAAATGCTTCAAATAATTTTGAACCTTCTATGATAGTTGAAATATTTTGAGTTTACGAAATCATAAGCCAAATATATTTGAGATTCAACATCATTTTGTTTGTATCCGCAAAATTTTCCATATAAAAAACAGAGTGGAAATTATTCCTAAGTAAAAAAAATAAAATTTAAAGAAATGGAAAATTTTCAAAAGTTGATTTTTGGAGTAAATATAAATAAAAGAGAAATGTAAAAAAGTTACAAAAAGCTTTTCTTGTTACTGCCCAGGATCGAACTGGGGACCTTTAGTGTGTAAGACTAACGTGATAACCACTACACCACAGCAACTGTTTTGTCATTAGTAACCTAAAACTGATAGCCAAACATAACCAAAAGAAGAAATTAATAACCTCTTCGCCCTCTTCGAATCCATTGATACGCATTCGAGCCCTAGATTTCAATCTAGGGTTTCTTTGCACTCTAATTCCATCTTCAAGTTCTGCTTTCATTCGATTCAGGGGGGAATTAAATTGTTTCTATTTTTTTTGCCAATTTACCACGAATTAGAAATCGATAAAGAAAATGGTGAGGGTGTTGAGAAGCTGCATTCAATCGATTTTGAAGCTGGTGAACTCGGTGATTGGGATGGCGGGGCTAGCCATGATTCTGTACTCCGCATGGATGATTAGGGTTTGGCAGCGGAAGATGGGCGAACTTCCCTTTCGTCACGATTCTGATTGCCCACCTCCGTGGTAAAATTCTTACGTTTTTTTTCTTCCTTTTTTGTTTTTTTAGTTCCTTTTTTTTTCCTTGTGTGGATGAGTCAGAAACTTTGGACTTCGATTGACCCATGACAAATAAGATTTGAGCAGAGAAAAATGTTTTTCTAGAATACAATTTTAAATTATTTTTTGGTTATATGGTGCTAATTGATTTTTTTTTTATTGTTTTGTTATTAAAGTGTGGAATGGAAGATATGTTTTAGGTTGTGAAAGAGAGAATAGTTTATTGGGGGAGTTGTGTTTGGCATTATAAAGCTGTTGAGTTTTGTATTCTGTCCACTTGCTAGCTGTTATGGAATTAAGAGAACCAGGAATGGATTATGTATATGCCGGAGTTTTGGAGCATTGTTGGGGTTCTGGCTTAGGATTTGGATATGTTCAAGGTTTTAAATTGTGGTAAGAATTGCGGTTTTGTTATAATCATCGATATTGTGGAAAGTTTATTGCGGTCACAGAAACTCCAAAAACCTTGATGTTAGACGCGGATGGCATTTTTTAAAAACAATGATATGTCCAGTTTGTGAGGTACACTGGTTGGTACTTAAAATTTATTTGCTTGAGAAATAATCGTGTACAAAGTCCAAACACAGTATTTCCTGCTAGTTTGATTCTTCTTTACATTATTAAGTTTTTTGATCTTTATGTATGGACAGATTGTGAACAAATTGCTTTTTTCTGCATTCAGGTTCATTTACATGTTTCTTGGCCTTGGAGTTGCTTTCTGTGTAGTCACTTGTTTAGGTCATGTTGCTGCTGAACCTGCTAATGGCTGTTGCCTGTATTTGGTATCCTTTTCTTTAGTCTACCGTTATATTTCAATATATGATGCACAAATGCAGGCACTAGTATCTGATATGTCTCTGATGCAACACAAGGATATGACATTTCTAAAAAATTAGGTTGTATGTATGGCACGACACAACATAACACATATCTGAAATTTATTGATATCATATCATAACATAAAAAAATTATAAAGTCATTGTAAGATTACTCTTAACATTTTTAACCATTTTCTAAAAACCTAAATTAGAGACTTTTAATTTTAAGTGTTAAATGCATTAAGGAAAATATGTTTTAATTTAATAAAATAAATAAGGTTATATTTAAGGTAGCTATTATTAGCTAACAATTTAAATGATAAAATGATTACTGTTGAATGTATTTATCTTTTGATCCCCCCTATACTTAATGATTTTGGCACTTTTCACTTAATTTAACTTCTGGTAAGTATTAATCAAACACTACTGATAATTTCCACTGCTGAAACTTTTAATTTTCTGCACTGAAATAGAGACTTCTAATTTTTAGTTATTAATGCATGCTAAGAAAAAATATTTAAATAAAATAAATGATACAGTACTATTTATGATAACTATAATAATTTAAATAAGGGAATGTTCACTGTTGAATGTATTCATAAATTTCCTGTGTACTGAATTATTTTTGCACTTTTCACTTAATTTCACTTTTGGTAAATATTAAACAAACACCAATAATATTTTTAGTGATAAAAATTTTAAGTTTATGTACTGAATTGAGCTTTCAAGCAGTCTAAACAGCAGTAGCATTGTGTTCAATTGCAAAAACATCTCATTATGTGGTCATTAAGGCGCTGTTGACCTTGACTTCCTACAGTATATGGTATTTGTGGTTTTGCTTATCATGCTGGAGGCTGCAGTAACTGTTGACATATTTGTAAACCAGGACTGGGAGAAGGTATTGTATATAAAGAACTTTCTCAGTAATGTTTTTGTTAATTCAATACTTCTGTAGTCTTCTCTTCCTGTGACATATATGCATTAAACAATTATCTGATCCATTGAAACATCAAAATTGGAATCAGGACTTCCCAAAAGACCCCTCCGGGAGTTTTGATCAGTTCAAGAATTTTATCAGGTCAAATTATGAGATGTGCAAATGGGTAGGCCTGTCACTTGTTGCTGTACAGGTAAATCCCCCTCTTCTCTGTGTGTGACACTAGTATAATAATTTACGACACAATTACTGTAGAAGCCTAATTACCTAATGTCAAAAATTATTCCAACTTCCTAGATGATTACAATTTACAATTTTTCAACTCATATAAGTTATTTAGTTCAAGGGAATTTTGTATTCAAGATAGTCTAAGTAGCTTCTTCCTTTCCTTTTTGTGAATAAAGCATACTAAGAAAACTATGTCTCTAATGATTGGAAAATACTGAACTTTAAAACAGTATTTATTGCTTTCCCTATACAAGTTTGGGGACCTGTTGTATGTGAGACTAACACAATACACACTACACAGCAGCAACTTTCTTCTTTTGCACACATCTCTTTCACACTGTCAAGATCAGGTTTTATCTTTTATTAAAAATGGAAAAAGAAAATATTGGATTTTGCCATTTGTTTCTAACTGCATCCTGTTATGGTTGTCCTTTATTTATAGTTTATATGCTTTGTTAGTTATTTGTAATTTGGATGCATATTTTATGATTAAGGGATTGATAAAGGTAATACTCCTGTTGTGAATGATCTGAACCTATTATTCTATCTATATAATTACTTAATTAGTTTGTAAAACAACTGGCCACTAGTACAATGTATACTGTTTTTCCAATACATTTGTCCTTTCAGTAGAGTACCTGGTCAGCTAGTGCATATTTCTTCTTGTCCTTTGTTACATATTTCTATTGACTACTACTGCTGGTTCTAAAAAGTGAAGATGGATTTACTTTTGGAATTTTGGTTAATGAATGATGTATTAATGGATGACTGCCTGTGCTGTTAACAAGCAGGGACTCTCTTTATTATTGGCAATGATACTCAAAGCACTAGGGCCACATCAATATTATGACAGTGATGATGAATATGCTCCTGACAGGGTGCCATTCTTGAAAAATGCTCCACCTCATTATGTTGTTGTTGATCCAGGATATGCGCATGGAAATGATGCATGGAGGAGACAAGGTAAAAAAGATTGGAATTCTTTAGTTGATCATAATTTTCTTATTCGAGTTATCTTGGATTTCCTTTGTCATTTATTTTAACTAGTTTGTTTCAAATACCTATTATCATGCATCAGCCTCAGTGTTAAATGGTTTGAAGAGGCAAGTAGGCTTGTAGACTGTACTTTGATGTATGCTATAATTTATGAACTTGAAAATGGTTATGTATTAGATTAAATCTATAGCATTAAATTTTTTTTTTTTTTTTATATATGCTATAGATCGATTTTCTCCATTCCTCTTTTTTGAAACTTGTTTAAAATTAGAACATTAATCTCTGCTAATGATTTTTCTTTTTGTATGTTATTGATTTAATTTTAGTTTTTACATTATTCTGTCAGTGGTTTGATACTTCATGAAATAACTATTGGATTTTATTTAGTCACTATTTATTAGTTACCTTGGTGAAATAAAGGCCCAAAATTGTTTTATTGTACATTAGTCAGCATGTTAAACCTTAGGTCTTGCTTGCACTTTTCTCTTTTTAAATGGAAGTTTCCTTCTTAATCAGACAAATAGATAAGGCCATTTTGCTTTGAATTGAACCTTGATGCTTGGAGCCATGGAAGGTGGGCGAGGCAATACTTTTCGATGCCAGTTGGCTTAGAAGAGGACCTGTAGGCTGGAGATGGATTAGCTATTGGATTAATGGCTATGGGAGAAACAAGTTCTTATCGTGACCCTTGCATCTGTTACACCAATTTCATACAGTTATGAGCAAACGTATACGTTGTATCATATATTTTTTCATTTCTTTTTTGGGTGAATGTACGAACGTATGTATCATATTGATTCATGTATGTATATGATAAATAAAATGCAGAACCTCTTGATGAACGATCCCCCTGTATCTTCTGTTAAAAGTATCTCAGAAGTTGGATCAAAAGATAGATAAGAACAAATATTCTTTTGTTTATCCTGATTACTGATCATTCATCCTGCTGTTGATACAAAATGGAATGTTGGTGCCCGGTGCATTTACACAAAAACATGCTGTCCTTTTTTTTTTTTCTATCTTTTTTTTACTGTGCCTTTTTTTTTTTAACTTGAGATTTGGATGATAAACTTCATTTCATCACTGGATTAAATGGAGATGAAATGATTTCTTACAGGTATCTTGCGTGTTTTAAAAAAGAAACAGAAAAATCTTGTTTTAAATTTTCAGTAGACAGAGACACTTGTTTTTTCCTTCGTAATTAGTGTAATTTCTGTTAGATTTTTGTAGTACTGAGTAAATTATATCTGCAACGGGATCCATCATCCATGCACACGTTTCAAGGCCTTGCCACTGGCAGTTTCGTTGTGTGTAATTATTTGCTGCTGAAGCTGCTGCCTGCAAATGGTTTTCATTATCGATTCAATCGAAATTAAGTTGTGGTAAAAGTGTAAAACTATTATACATATAAAATAGGTAAAAGACTATTGAATAAAGGAGTTTAGTATTATTGAATCACAAATCGTAATACGGTAATTTTTTATTATAATAATTATTTTAAAAAATCATATTAATAATGGTGATTTTTGATTGATTGTAAATTTTTTACTAAAATATACTTTTAGTCCTTTATTGTTTTAATTTTCAGTTTGGTTATTTATCAGCTTAATTTAGTCCTTATATTGTTAAAGGGAATTAAAATAGTTGTTTAAAATAATAATCACTTCCAATTTTGGGATACTATTTTTATCTTTTTATTAATTTGAAATGTGAAACTTGTTGTATTAGATTCACTAAAATGTCAAAAATTATGGAACCCAATTGATATTTGAACAAAAAAGACCATAACACAATGAAATTTATCTAAAAAAACGAGTCTTGTTAACAATCTAAAAATAATCTTATATTTGATTTTTAAAATATTTTGACTGTTCATTGAATTTATTTTTCAAGCAATTTTCATTATATTTATGATCTTTTTTTTCTTCAAAAATCAGTGGAGTTCTATAGTTTTCATTTAAGTAAATTTAATGGAATAAGTTTTACATCTCAAATCAGTCAAAAAATGATTCAAAATTGTGTCTGGAAAGAAAAAAATAATCAATGTTTAAGAAAGATAATTTTTTATTCACTTGAAAAACATAAGGGACAAAATTAGATTTTTTAAAAGATAAAAACCTAACTGACTATAATCACAAATATAAAAAACTAAAAGTGTATTTTAGTTAAATATTTTTACACCACCAATGCATATCAATTAAACTCAACTATTTGAAACTAATAAACAGTTGAAACAACCTTATAACTCCTTTTTTAACACTCTTTTAACCACCAAGTCAGACATGTCAGGTAATTAGCACTCATCAAGGAACACATTTTCTCCATGTGAACATAGCAAATCATGCATCATTGAAACTTAATATTAAATATAAATTATTCACTGTTAAATGAAGAATATTTTGAACATAATCTCATTAAATAAATAAAAAATAGTCAAAATTTATTTATAAAAAAATAAAAAATTATATATATATATATATATATATATATATATATATATATATTATAAAAGAGAACAGACTATTAATTTATCGTGCAATTCTGACCTTGATATTAATTTAGGATCTGTAAATTTGCTCAGTAGTTAATTCTACGTTTTGAAGTTATCTCTGAAACCTTGTAATGTGTGAAGGCTCTTTTTCTTACAAACTATTTAAAAGACTGTTTTAAAATTGACATGACATTTAATTATTCAAAAAGTTTAAGGATTGAAGGGGAAGCATTCCCACCTTCTAGCTAGCCTCCTGGATGAATTCTAATGTAAAGGCATTTCTTAGTTTTTAGTATTCTCTATTGTTTCTCCTGTGGTTTTGAGTTGGTGTTATCATCTATGAAATTGAGATGTTGGTTAACATTGATTATTAAGTATGTAAAATATATATGGTGTGCTTGAGAACTTTATTTTCACAAAAGTTTGTTACCTAGCTAGGATCCATTATCTGTCTTGTTCCCATTTTTATGGAGAGTTGCCAGGTTTTTACACTTTTGATGTAAATATGGATAAATTAACAGTTCAAATTGGATGAAATGCATATTATATCAGGCTAGCCAGTGGATTTTTTCCCCATTTTCATTCCCTTTGCCTAAATGCTATCCCCTTTGGTCTTTGTGATTTTAGATTTTATAAGATTGTATTTTGCTTCTATTTGAACTGATATATTCTATTGGAAATGGCGGGGTCTATGAGAATGTTGCCCTACTATTGCACAAAAAATGGTTGGTGTAAGTTACATGTTTCACTTATACAAAAAAAAAAAAAAAAAAAAAAAAAAAAAATTAAAAATTTAAATAAAAATTAAGGAGAAAATTTGTAAAAAAACCTAATAAATAATATTCATTGTACGCAGAGAAAAAAAAAAGATTAGAAAAAGCTTTAGGAATAGGAAGAGGGGAATGTACACACACAGGAAATGAATTTACTCATACACATTCACATGCACGTGCAAATGGATTCACTCCGAGAGAGAAAGGAAATGGATCCACTTACACACACATATTAGATCAAGAGATACAAAAATTAGATCATATAGAGGAAATGGATCCACATGCGGGATGGATCCACTTAATTATAGTAATTAAGTCTTGCTAAAAGTTTAGTATTACTTCACTTGATAACAAATTTTAAAATATGAATGAAAGTATGAAACATGTGCATATTAATTAATTACTTCACTAACACACTAATTAGGATTCTTTTTATAACAAAAAAATTCGAACTAGATATAACTAATTAACTGGAAGGAAGTGTTCACGAACCAAAAACAATTGGAAGTGTTCTTCAGAAGAAAAAAAAACTGGAAGTGAATATTTTTGTTTATGTTTAGATAAAGTGAATATCAATAAGTCTATGATTTTATCTACACTTATTTAAATTTTAAAATATATATTATGCTTTATTTTGCATCTATATATCATTCATCATAATAATTGTAAATTTATGCATAAATATATTAATTGGGAACCATCATATGGTATATGATATTAGTTGATAGATAATCATATCCCTTAAATATCTGATAAAATATTTGATCATAATTAGGTTTGATTGTAAAGAAGAACAAAATATTTATTGTTGGAAGAGAGGGTCAAGAGATCCGTCTTTAAATAGATTGCAGTATTTTAAGGGATTAGTCTCTAATTTTCATGAGACAACAAAATGTAGTGAAAAACTAATTAATTGATTCATACATTTTTAATTTATAAAAAACCTTATTCTTTATGAAAAGTATCGACAAAATTATTTTTTATCATTAAAAACATTCAATAATTATATTTTGCATGTTTAAAGATTAAATAAGTAAATATATTAAAAAGGAAATCACAATTTTCCTTGCAATCCTTGCATATTTAGTGATGAAATTAATCACAAAATAACATAGAAAGAAAATGTTCAATCCATTGCAAATGTTCTCGCTGGTAGATGTGGATGTTTCAAAGAGCAACTTATTTTATAGGGTAAAGTATGTAAAAATACGAAGTACAGAATTGCAAAAAGTTGGATAATTTCAACCCTAAAAATTGAGTTGTTCAAGTCTTTGCCGTTGGCTTGCCATGCTATCACAAAGGAAGAGAAGATCGTGGCGTGGGAACAGAAATAAATTTAGAATCTAACCTAAGCAAGCATTACAATTGTAGGGACGCAAGTAGACGACTTAAAAATTGACTTCACGTCAACCAATAATTATATATCAAATGCACTGATTAATGCTACCTACCATCTGCATTCACACTTACACACCCCATCCTTTGATAATGACAACCGTACATGCAAATTAATTATTTAAAAATTCATTAATAAAATAATATTTTTAGTCCTTTAAATGAGTTATTTTTTTTAATCCTTGAAATTTATAAAATATTTTTTAAGTCCTTATGCATGATGTCATCAACAAATTATATAAAAGATTTATAATATATAATAGCTTTTGATTATCCAAATTTGATTTTTTTTATTTTATATTTTAAAATATAATTTTTTGGCTATTAATGTCAATAAAAAAAATTACAAATTCATTAACTACTTTAAATATTGCTTTAATTTTTTCATTGATTTGATTTTGATAGTTTTTAATCGTCTAAAAATTATACTTTAAATTATAAAATAAAAAATCAAATTTTAATTATAAAAAATTGTCATAAATTACAAATTTTTTATTTCTTGTTTGACTAACACGACACAGTGCATAGAAACTAAAAAATATATAACTAATTTCTTAGTTTATATACAGGTATTGCGGTGGTGAGTACATATTACAACCTTAATCTTTCTAGGTTTA
Source organism: Glycine latifolia (assembly GCA_013407115.1). Taxonomy (NCBI): domain Eukaryota; kingdom Viridiplantae; phylum Streptophyta; class Magnoliopsida; order Fabales; family Fabaceae; genus Glycine; species Glycine latifolia. The sequence continues at coordinate 37,118,262 of CM023946.1, forward strand.
GTGTATTTGATTAATGCATTATTAATCAATTAGCGTACCTTAAACAATTACAAACTTAGTTAGCGTGTACGTACATTACAACCTCAATCAATTAGGCTACCTAAATCATGGACCGTGGTCCTAACAACTCGGATGCTACAAACTGGAAACAGAGATGCAGTGAGAGGATGAAAGAACTGAAGAATATACAGTTCCCAAGTAAAAATGATTCTTCTCAACAACCGAAATTATTGCATGGGGAACTTGTTGACAACAAGGAATTTATGATTTCTGAGTTGTATGAAGCTGTTAAAGAGGGAAAAGTGGATAACTTTATTGATCGATGTGTTGAAGGAAGTGTGCATAGAAAGGTAACTACCTTTAACCTTTGTCTTCTATCTTTGATATGGTCACTTCTTTGGAAGGTTATTCCTTGCTTCACCTGGCAGCAGATCTGGGCAAAGAACACTACATTGCAAAGCTGATTTATGATCACTTTCCAGAGCTTCTTATCAAGAGAAACGTAAGAGCAGTGGCGGATCTGTGGCGGATCTAGGACGCTGGGTCAGTGGGGCAATTTATTTAAAACAATAAAAATTGATAATTATCATTATCATACACGTGTAGCTGGAGTAAATGTTGAACATAATTTTACTGTAAGTGGATTCAAATATATAAAATTAGGGGGATAAAATATACAAATATTAGATAATTATATGTAATTTTTTAAAGTGAGGGATGCATGTGCACACCCTCACTTTAATGTAGCTCCGCCACTGCGTAAGAGGCGATACTCCACTTCATGTTGCTGTCAGGTCCAATAACACTACTATAGAGAAACGTATGAGAAATGTGTTTGCATTTTTGTTTAAAATCTGAATTTAAAGAAAAAAAATAGAGAAAGAATACAGAATAATTTATTACACCAAAATTATGATTTTTAACATTCATATAAAAAAATTAATTAATTAAATTTCCATGTTTCATTTATTTCATATAATAATGTTATTATGAATAAAAAATATAAATAAAATTATTTACATTTTCAAGGAAAAAGAACGAATACTATAGCTAGAATTGTTAATTATGATTAATATCAGAATTATTTAATTATTTAAACTGTCATTTTTTTCATTTTTTAATTTAATAATATGTTAATTATGAACTAAAAATAATAGATTGTTTATATTTTTAAATTAGAAATTATAATAATATTTGAAGTAACAGTATTAATTAATATATAAGGAAAGATATGGTCAGGTTTAAAATTTATCAATAATATTTTTAAATTAAATTGATAAAAATCATCATTGTTATATAAATCAGAATATATATATATATATATATATATATATATATATATATATATACACACACATATATATATATATACACATATATATGTAATATATTTTTAAAAGTATAACCCGTACACACTCACGGGTGTTTAATTTAGTCTTCATTATATTCAATTGATAGAATAAAAATAATAATAAAGAGTTACTGTAATTATAAAAAAATATATTTAATAAATTGATTATTTTATCATACTAAAATTAAATACAATAATTTTTTTATATGAATTAAAAAATAGAAGAAAAATCGTTGATTGATTTTATCTGATTATAATTTGTTAAAAATTGAAATTAAAATTAATGATCCATTTGATTGCATTTATTGTTTATTATTATGAATGAAAAAACAAAAACGTCATTGATTGCATTTAATTCAGAAAATGTAATAATAATTATTTGTTATTCTGATTTTTTTGAATTTTGAATTAACTAATATTATTGTTTAGAAACACATTTATTATTCTGAATTAGTTGTCATTCTTATTATTTATATTGATAGTTTATATATTTAAAAATGAAAATAAGAATGTTTTTATGTTAAACGTTTAACAATAGTCTATTCATAAATTTGATTTTGGTTTCACTGAGAAATAACATTTTACATCATTTTGATAAAAGAATGTCACACAAAAATATTTTAATATAAAAATATATATCACTGTTTATAAATAATTAACTTAAAAATAATATTAAGATCGAGGTAATCAATAAATTATAAAATATTTTTATGTATTATAAAAATAATCAATCATAACATATTATATATGACTTAGAATACGTAGCGTAATATTAGTTTTTTAATAATTTAATTTCACTGAATTATAATAATCAATTATTAATTACCGGTAATGATCAATTAAGAATTTTCCGAATAGAATATATTAAATATTAAAATAGAATATTTTTTACAATATAATAAAGAATATTAATATTGAAGAATTTTTTTTTACAGTTACCATGTGACATAATTCAAAGAATTAAACACTCTTATATATATATATATATATATTTGATTAATAAGTTATTTCAATAAAGTTCACCAAAGAACATTAAATAAGTTAAGAAAAACATATAAAAAACTTATAAGCCTATATGTTTTGTATAAAATCTCAAATGTCATCATCAGAACAAAGAAGAAGAATTAGGCATAATTATTATATAAATAGCCTAATTTTTTATAATAAATATAAAAGTTTAAATTAATTCTAAACTTACATTCTAAGATAATAATATAATATTAAATTCTATCGTTTCATCATTGAATTCTATAATTTCATTTTTTTCACTCTATTTTACTACATATGAATTCATTTTATTTTGTCATTAGATAACCAATCACAACCCCTGAAGTTTTACTTGTTGATGATTCATAACTTTGTCTGATGTTAATTTCTGGTTTTTTTTCTTGGACTTTTCCATTCTCCATTCAGTTTCTTGTTAATGAGGGGTTAAAAGAAGCTGGTATCTCTTTGAAAGTAAATGACACATATCATTCCGAACCCCAACAATATAAAAAATTATTACAAGTAAATTGAAATCTTATTCTAAAATAATCCAAACATAATATTAAAAATATCTCACATTATATTAAAACAATCAAACATAGTATTGATTCAACTAAATTTAAGTCATACACAAATATCATAATAAAAATAATAATCTAATATTACAAAGATAAATTATTAAATAAATATAAAATTGCACTACTATTTTAAAATACCAAATAATATAAAATATTGATTTCTTAAAAATAAATGATAATTTAATTTTTTAAAATAAAATTTAAAATAAATTTAGTATAAGATATATTAAATTAGGATGACATTTGAAACATGCATTCGTACCATATTTATTTTCCAGGCTGTGGGAAACCTACACATGTTTTCCACGTTTTCGACACGGACGAGTAAGATGGTCAAAAAATCTGATGACTTGACGTGAGCCAAGAATTGCTATGCACCTATTAATGCTAGCAACTACTCTCACACAAACACAACACCTTCACTCCTACTTCAGATCTGCTTGCAGCAAACCACCACCAACCCTCCTCCTCGCTGTTCCTCTTCAGATCTCATTGCGACCAACACCGATAGTGTGTCCAGATTTTTTTATTTCGGTATTCACATACATCATCCTTTGATACATGCCAATTTATGTCATTAATAAAATAATTTGTAGATAGATATATGTGTTGTTGTATCCTTAATTTATTAATTTATATACAGGTATTGTGAGTTCTCAGCTGTGCAATTACATTGCAACCTTAATCTTTCCGAGTTTAGTGCATTTGATTGAGGTGTTAATAACTTAGCATACGTAAATCATGGAGGAACTGAGAATTAATATGCAATTCCCAAGTCCAGATGCAGCTTCACAAGTGAGACTACTGCATGAGGAAATTGTTGGAAAAGTTATGATTTACGAGTTGTATAAAGCTGTTGAAGGAGGAGATGCTGAGTTTTTTGGTGAGGTGTTGAAGAAACAATGTGTGGAAAATAAGCTACATTTATCTGATGTTTTTGATAAAGTCACCCTAGCAGGTGATTCACTGCTTCATGTGGCAGCAGATTTGGGGAAAGAAAAGATTGTGGAGCGGATTTGTGATCTCTTTCCTATGCTTCTTATTAAGAGAAATGTAAGAGGTGACACTCCACTTCATGTTGCTGCCAGGTCTAAGAACACTACTATAGTCAAGTTCATTCTCTCCCAATATGCCACAAAGAAGTCAAAACATGATGAGATGAAAGATAAAGAGATAACAAGAGAAACAAATGAATGTGGGGATACTCCTTTGCACGAGGCTGTCTACAGTGGGCATTTTGATGTGGTTAAAGAGATTTTGGACCAAGATAAGGCTGTAGTCCATTGTTTGGACAAGTCAAAGCGATCACCACTGTGTTTGGCAGTGCTGAATCATAATGTGGAAATTCTCGATCTTCTGCTGCAAATTCCATTACCTGCAGATCAGCCGCTTTCACAGTGTCGTGCAAGTTCTCCACTCCACACAGCTTTACAGCAAGAAAATAAAGGTAATCCTTCTTAATTTACACCAAATTACTATTATCTTCATTGATAATAAAATCATTACTCCCATCATCCCAAAACAATTGCGGCCGTAGATTGATTTACACAAATAAATAAAGGAATAAATAAATAAAAGATACTAATTATTTTACAAAATTAATCTTATATTATCATTAATTCATTTATAAATTTTGTTGTTCATCATTAATATTATTAAAGCTTAAATAACTTTCTTGAAATATATTCGAATTTTGTTGAGTCTCTAATAGATATTTTTTGTTATTAAAAGTTTGTCATATATTATATGATATCTTCCCAACTATTGATATATTGATATATATTGAAAGAGTTGTTAACATGATGATGTCATGATATAAATCACAAACAAAACTTTTAGTATATCAAATAAATGAAATAACAAATTTTTTATTAAAGACTTAAAACAAAAATTGAGTATATATTAGATATCTCAAATATATTTAAGTCTATTATTAATATTATATATGAAAAAAATTAATATTACATTGAAAAATTAAAATAACAATTATTTTAAGATAGTTTTTCTTACATAATAATTATAATGGGATAGAGGGAGTATCCATGTGCTTGATTTATGGTCAGTGTGTTTGAATAAACATTTACTTTCCAATTAAATACTTATTTTTTCTAGAAGAATTAAGTGCTTGATTAATAAACTTGTAAATAGAATTAGGCAAATATGTTCATATCAATCCGTACTATTCACAATTATTACGTGAGGAAAAACTAGTCATGGGTTAAATAAAGTTGAAGTTTTCAGATTCTCA
>CM023946.1:37123525-37135910 GCA_013407115.1 Glycine latifolia
TATATATATATATATATATATATATATATATATTTTATTTATATATTATTTTGGGTATTGAATATATTTTTAGTTAATTTCACTCTTTTTTTAATATACATTTCCCATATTTTTTAAAATTTCTTTTATTAACTATATGGATCAACTTCCTAAATTTCGGGTCTAATAAGTTTAGGAATTGTCTAACTCAATTGAAGCAAAAATAGTCATAAATATTTGATTAAATTAGTACATGCAATTAACCATTTAAAGTAGTAAATAAGAAACTTTCACCAATTATTTATGATGAAATTATCTAATCTCATTTTTACTCAAAATAAGTTAGATAACCACATAATTTTATCAACCCATTTTATTTAAAGGATAACTTATAACATTCATGATTTTTAACTTCTCGATGACTATCACTTTACAACACTTCACGCATTGATAATTCACTTCATATCCTTATTAGTCAGAATCTTTCACTGTAAATAATCCTTTTTGAGACCTCGATAATCAGCTTTGCCTGCTTTGAAGATCAATGATTGACCTCACAAACAAAAATGAGATTTTTTAGTGTGTTTTGTCCTTACTCATACGTTTTTTGAGAAACTTTCAAGAATATAACCAACCCAAAATCCTAGCAAAGTACGCTTAATCGTTGAGTTCTTAAATGATAGACTATCGAAAAGTAGATACATCTTATTGGTATATGTAGTATCAATTAATTTATTTAAGTAATCTTTTACGGTACAGTCTCATAACTGCATAGTCTCTAAATCTCTTTCTTTATGGTATGATTCGTTTGGGTTTTTATATGCTCACCAGCTTCCACTTGGTTCTTCCTCGAACCACACCGTAATGGAAGAGAGGTCTACTCTAATATCATTTGTAACATCTCTGATTTTTTATTTTCGACGGCTCTCACTCTATGACACTTCACGCGATGCCATTTCACTCAACATCCTTAAGATTTGAGTATTACTTCTATCACTTTATGTTATGCGTCTATGACCTTAATTTGTGAGGTATAGACACAATATTTAGCGTTATACTAACAGTATAAAAGCTGAGTCAAATTTCTACAACTTCTATGTTTTTGTTGAAGGCTAGTTCAATCATATATGATCCCTAAAATTAGGAAGAATACAAACTGATTGTACAATTCTGAAAATCTTTCCTTAATAATTGTTCCATATATAGAGTTACATAAGTCCAAATTAGGTGACACCAAAATTATTTGTTAGCTAACATCTAGGGCTACATTTCTTATCAAGACATCTAATCCTAATTTTATCATCTTAATATCTCTTAGTTCATATTAAAATCACATCCTTAATTACTTTTTCACATGTCTTGATTCCCATATTATTCTCCTAAATTAAGATAAGACCTTTAGTTTGCAAGATAAGATATCTACGATTCCTAAATAATTAGTTTATCATCCCATAATACAAAACATAATTCTCCACAGTATTCCTAACTCATCCAATTAAATATAAATGGGAAGAATAAAAGCATACAGCCACAACTAAAATATTTAATAGTGTTTAATTATGTCCTTAAACAAGACCTAACTAATTTATTTCACTTTGATCGATTTGTTCAATTGTAGATATGATACAAAAGATAATAGCAAAAAGACCAGAGCTAGTTAATTTAAGGGATGAAGATGGAGATACTCCCCTTTATTATGCAGTTGACATTGGTTACCTTGACGGATTTCGTATTTTATTAAACAATTCATTGCTAAAATTGGATCAAAGTGCTTTGGAACGAAACAAGAAAGGCCATCTTCCCCTTCATCTTGCTTGCAAAAGGGGTGATCTTGAGATGGTAAAAGAATTCTTTGAACATGAATGGCCCATTAATCCTTATGTTCTCCTCAATCAAAAGGGTCAAAACATTCTTCACATTGCAGCAAAGCATGGAAGAAGTAATGTGGTACGATACCTACTAGAAAATTGCAAAACTCATAATATAAACCAGAAAGACAATGATGGGAACACTCCATTGCATTTGGCTTCAAAAAATTTATTTCCGGAAGTTATCTACTTTATTACAAAGGATAATAAGACTGATGTGAATCTCACGAATAAAGACGGTTTAACAGCTCGAGATATCACTAAGACCTTTGACATTCCAGTGTTGCATGAAAGAAAGGTATGCTCAATACTATGCTTCGTCTTGGCTTCATTAAATAGATTAACATGTTTCTATGGGTAGAAAAGATAAACTGTAATTAAATAAAATGGGTTGTAATGATATTGAATTCTTATTGAATTATTTTATTTTGTCATTTTAAAAAAATCCTGAGGGCGAACCCTGATACAACGGTAAAGTTATTTCTTGGTGACTTGTTGGTCATGGGTTCGAATCCGAAAACAGTTTATGCATAGCGTGGAGCCTCCAGGCATTGGAGTACGTAATTTTTTTTTTAAATCCTATTTGATATTTGTATTTTACTTTATTCTTTTATGTTACTGTTTTAGTACTTGTAATATGGTAAAAATTTTATGTAAGCTCCTTTCATATGTATGAAAGAATTTTCATTTTAGTCTCCATTATTATTTAAAAAATATGATATCTAGAGATCAAAAATGGATTTTTTTTAAGAGGATAAAAATCCTAATTGGTCTTTATCATTTTCAATTTATAATAGTCACACCATTAAACAACAGGATCAAAATGAAACAAAAGAATTTAATTATGCAGATCAAATTTGGAATTTTTTTTAAGAGGATATTAAAAACTCTATAAAGTTATTTAAATATAAATTTTCATTTGAATTATAAGTTTGGAAAGCTCTTTTGATTTCTTCATGCATGAAAACTTCTAAATAATGGAATTAATTATATTTCCGCTTCTATTCAACTCTTGTGATGCAGATTATTGAATTTTGATCTAATATTGGATATTCAATCAAAACATGAAATTCTACTAGTTGACTAAGCATAAATTTTATCTTAATTCTACTTTGAACTTTTACAATATTTCCATGTAGATGCTATCCAACGTTGTATTAAAAGCAGCTGGAGTCCCCGTGCATGTAAATCACATGTTGCATTCTCAACACCAACCACAGCCTGAAGAACACATCTCTGAGGCGTTTTTGATTGTTGCGGCGTTGATGATGACTGTGTCATTTGCTGCTGCTTTTACTGTACCAGGAGGTGTATACAGTTCTGATGACCCTAACCCTAAAATTAGAGGGACTGCAGTTTTTGCTCATAAATCATTATTCTGGATATTCACCACCTTCAATATGATAACTATGTTTTACTCTGCAACGGCATGTGGACTTTTGTCGCTCGGAATATCTCTTTCGCATTATTATTTCAAATATGCAGCTGCTCTAACATTCAGATGTTTAACATATACCTTCATCACAGCACCAGTGGCATTTACAGCTGCTATACTTCTAGTTGTGGCCAATGACCATTCACTCACACTTGCTACAAGCGTCATTGGAGGCTTCCTCACTCTCTTGACCATTTGTGCTATATTTGCCCCACTTATTTCTGAGCTGCCTTTATCACTACTTCGACTTGCAGTTTTTCTTTCTAATGAAGATATTGATGGCAGCCTGTTTTCTTTGCAATTAGTTTTTTGTAGCCTGAGAGGAATAGATGGTAAGCCCAAACTTTTTCTTCGTTCTCAGAAAGCAAACAAGAACAAGGACAATGGATTTCTTCGTTCTCAGAAAGCAAACAAGAACAAGGACAATGGATTAGAAGAGCATGTGCAACAAGGCAAATGAGTAGAAGTTTTTATTGTTTTTACTTAGATAGAATGAGAAATACAAATCAGATCTTGTTGATTAATTTTCCTTTATGTACGAGATGCAGATGAAACTTGGGATTTGTTTGGCAAATTGAAACTGGAAAATTTAGTTGAATAGTTTTCTTGTTTTGGTTTTTACTTTGTTCTTAAAAAAGGAAGAGTAGTATTAAACACATTCATCTCCCCTAGATATGAACTCGATCGGTTGCAAGGCGTTTATCAAGCTTATGATTCACAACTGAACACTTGAATGGTGGGGCTCATCAAATGCTAGCTTCAGCAATGCAGAGGCATACAAGTTAAAGTCTTAAATGGGAACTTGGAACAGGCGTTGGCATTGATGCAGCATAAGATGCAATCAAGTGGGATTGAGAGGATGATAAAGCAAGAACAGATATTCCATATCAAATACTCTGAGAAGCGTGTTTTAGCTCGAAAGAACTTGCAGAGGAAGATTCAATCCGAGGACCTTCCTAACAAACATAAGGTCATTATGATTAAAAAAAGTCAGGTAATTAGCACTTACATCACGGAACAATTTTTATCCCTTAGAACACAGCAAAATATGCACCTTGTATCTGCATAAGAATAGCTTAATATTTTAGAAATTTTTTTCCCCTCTACCTCAGTTATTTGGCAAAGAATAGCTTAGTATTTTAGAAATTTGAGAAAGAAAATAGGATCAAAATAAAAAACACGTTACTAGTGATTATCTTGTAGGCATATTTTCTTTATCTAGCGTATGTTGGATACCAGACTAACAAAATATTAACTCAATTTAAATAATAGATGATAAAATAATAATTGACACCCAATATTTTAATGTGAAAAATCTTTAACGGATAAGAAAAAAATACGGCAAGATCACATAAATATTTTCACTAAGTGAAGAGAAATTACAATCTCTATCTAACTACAAGGAGAAAACAATTACAGTCTCTCTTGTAATAAAATACTACACTCTCTATTCTAGCTATTACAAGAGAACAATTACACTCTCTTGTAATAGGAAAACAATTATACGGTCTCTTGTAATAAAAGATTAGACTCCATACATAGCCGATAAGTCTTTTTACACTCAAAGTGTTCGAATTTCTCATTTTCAATAAAAGACTATGATGGGAACACACCATTGCATTTGGCTTCAATAAATTTATTTTCTAAAGTTTTATACTTTATTACACAAGATAAGAGAACTAATGTGAATATGTTGAATAACAAGGGTTTAACGGCTCGAGATATTGTTGAGAAAAAGCAAATGGCGATTCGAAAGGTATGATCAATTAATAATTGATATTTAGCTAGGAAAGAAGCGGCTAAGGCCTTATATTGGTTTCATGCATTAGAGTAATATGTTTCAATAGATGAATTGAAATTATATAAAATGACATTAAATAATATTCAATTTTATCATGTGAGAAATGAATATCAATTATAATTGATATGAAGCATAATATTCTACCATTTGAAATACTCTCTAGGTTTCATAATGATTATATCCATATAATAGAATTATAATGTCTTTTTGTTCATTCTATTTCACTCTATTCTTTTTCATATCATTTCGTTTTATTTATCCTATCATTATATATCCAATTAATCACAACATAAAGCTCTACTTGTTAATGAATGTATATATAAGTTTTCATGTTAATTCAAGCTCTGTTTTATGAAGTTTTCCAATTTTCATGCAGTTTCTAGCCAATAGAGTATTAAAAGAAGCTAGTGTCCCCTTGAAAGTGTGAACGATATATTGCATTCTCAACATCAACAGCCACCCAAAACGAATTTGAGCTTAAAAGATCTCCTCAACACATTTTTAGTTGTGGTCACTTTGATGGTCACCGTGACATTTGCAGCTGCTTTCACTGTGCCAGGAGGTGTATACAGTTCTGATGATCCAAACCAAAAAATAGAGGGATGCCAATTTTGGCTCATAAACCATTATTCTGGGTATTTACTATCTCCAACATGATAGATATATGTATAGCTCTGTTGTTGCATGTGGACTTATGTTGATGGCACTTATTTTTTTATCAAAAATTGGCAACACTAGCAACCTATTCTTGCAATGGTTTGTTTGGTTATTGCATTTTTAACAGTACCAGAGGCATTTATGGCTGCTGTACGTCTAGTTGTGGCCAAAAACTCTACACTTGCACTTGTTATATTTGTTATTGGTGGCATGTATATTTTCATCATCTTGTGTCTGTTTCTTGTGTTTTTCCCAGTTGGAATCAGCCTTTTTCTATTTCGTCAATTGGTAAAGTCGTTCTTTGGGTTTTAATTGCATTAATAGATTATGATGAAATGGCCTAAGATTCATTTTCTCAAGCGAACGAGGACAAGGGCAAGGAAAAGGGTAAGGACAATATTAAGTAGAGGAGTATGTGAAACAAGGAGACTATCACATACTAGTATTTTTTTTTCTGAATAAAAAAAATTGGGATCTGTTGAGTAATTCAAATACTAGTGTTTATTATATTGCTTTTACCTTCTAATGATAATGAGAATAAAAATTCAAATTTCAGTTTTGTTGTTGAGTAATTTTCTTTTTATGTATAATGTGCAAATGAAACTTGGGATTTGTTGGCAAAAACAATATGACAAGTTACTTAAAGATTGAAAAGTTGATTTTTAGTAAAAAGTTAGAAATTGTTAATTAAAAATTATTGATAAATTTTATTTTTTATTTTATAGATGGAAATATTTTTTTATGTTTTAGTTAATAATATTTTTAAAAAATGGTAGGAATAAATACAACTCTTTTAAACACACTCTTTTATTTATTAAAATTTATTGAAAAAAAATGTTAGGAATATATTTTTTAACACTAAAAATTATTATTTGATTTAGGATTACAACATCAATTGTCACGGTAAATAAAAGTATAATAAAGGTCAATAAAAGTGTGACACGTATATTAAAAGAAATGACTCACTACAAACAATATATTATGGAGTTATTTGAAATTTAAAACCTAATTTATCAATTAATTGTATAAATCATGCACAAGAGATTACGTAAATAAATCTAAAATCTTGTAGAATCGTTTAACCACAAATCATGCAAACAAAATGATGCAGATCGTAAAATCTCAAATTTTAAAAATAATCGCAAATCGTATTAGCAAATCTTCCACGGCACCAGAAAAGAACATGAAAGGGCTCTACCATTATGGTCTCAGGAAAACTGCATAGCTGCTCTGACTAAATTTTGAAAAAAAATAAAAACATAATCTTATATTGATAGTCATGGCTTCAAAAACTGTCATTTCTTTCAAAATTCTTTTCTCCCAGATTAACTTTATTTTTTTATGATCCGCTTATGACTATTAAGATTAAATCTAAAAGCATAGTACACGAAATTGATTTATATCACAACCTTTTATTACTTTATGCATTTTATAAAATTAATAAATATAATAATTATGGGTAAATAGTTATTTTTATCCCTAAATATGTAGATCGCTAACAAATTCGTCATCAAAGATGAAAATTCAAATTTTAGTTTTCGAAAGTAAAAAAAGTGTGACAAATTCATTCATATGTTAACTTTCATCTATTATCGTTAATGAAAGAGTCTATATGACACATAGGTAAAAAATGTCACAAAAATGATTCTCAACATGACTGCTCAATAAATTGAACCAAAATGTCAGTAAATTATAATTAAAGTTGGAGTATTTTCAAAATTAGCTGGAGATTGTTCAACTTGTGAAACATATTGAGAACAACTTATCTCATCCTACAAATATGTATCTAACATAAATAATTTGTATGTAACAATAAAAATAATTAATCAAATTTTAAAAAATATGTTACTAGTGTTGTTGTGGTTACATTTGAGTTATAATGTTTATTAATCAATATTATATTTATTATTATATTTGTTTTAACTTATGTTTATTTTCTTATTTTATTAAGTGCTTATTGTAATGTTATGCTTGAAACGATAAGAAAAAGGGGAGAAAATGAAGATTAAATTATAGTTTACCCTTAAAAATGAATTTGGGATATAACAAATTAGTCCAATGGAAACATACTGACATTTTGATCCAAAAAAATTAATGACATTTTGGTCTAATGGAAAATTACTAACATTTTGGTCTAATGATAACTTACTAACATTTTGGTCCAATAAAAATGTAATGACATTTTTTATCCAAAAAAATTAATGATATTTTGGTCCAATTGAAAATTATTGGTATTTTATTTTGCTGAATTGGTACTTTTATTGGTTAAATAATTTGTTTAAGATAGTTTCTCTTTTAAACATTGTTCATAAATTTGTCTTGAGATTTAGCTATCAAAATTAAAGAAATCTAAAAAAGTTGGTAAGTTTTTAGATTTTGTATTTCGGAAAGTATTTTCCATAATACAACATGTAAAAACGTATTCTGGGAACTAATTTCTGGACCTATTATTATATTTTATAAAATAGTTTTCAAATTTTTGTGTGATATTTGCATTCCATAAATTACTTTCCGGAACAAAAAACTAAAACATCATTCCGAAAACTACTTCCCAAAATAATGATATAAGTAGTTTGGGTATAAAGAGTATTTATGACAATAAAAATATTAAAAATAAAAAATGGAGAGTGAATATAGCATTTGCCAGTATTTATCTAAAAAATCCGATCCAATCTAATGCACTGGATAAAAATTCATTCAATCTATCCACTAATAATTTTTTCACCGACGTATATCCAACCCAACCATAATGATAATACATTTTAGAAATTATTTTTTTAATTTAAAATAATAGTATTTTTTAAACAACCTTAATCGATGGCGGTCGAAAACTACCTTGATCGATATCAGCCAAAAACTGTCATGGCTGATGTTGGCCAAAATTAAACTTCCTCAACCAATATTGACAAAAAAAATACCCATATCGATGTCAGCTGAAAACAACCCTAACTGATGAGTGTTGAAAACTATCCTGACAAACGTTAATCAGAAAAGACAAAAAAAACATCGTTGAGGTCGATAGAAAACTATATCGCTGAAATTGGTCAAAAACAGTCTTGATTGACGTCTACCAAAAAAGTCTCAAGCGAGGTCGATCCAAAGTAGGCCAACCTACATAGATAAAAAAATTAGCATTGGACAAAAGGTTGTCAATATATATTTTTAAAAGATTGTTGAATTTTAATCTAATATTGGATATTCAGTCAAAACATGAAATTCTACTAGTTGATTAAGCATAAATTTTTATGTTAATTCTACTTTGAAATTTCACAATATTTCCATGTAGGCTGTATCCAACATTGTATTAGAAGAAGCTAGTGTCCCCGAGAAGGTAAAACACATGTTGCATTCTCAACGCCAACCACAGTTTAAAAAGGACATCTCTGAGGCGTTATTGACTGTTGCGGCGTTGATGATGACTGTGTCATTTGCTGCTGCTTTTACTGTACCAGGAGGTGTATACAGTTCTGATGACCCTAACCCTAAAATTAGAGGGACTGCAGTTTTGGCTCATAAATCATTATTCTGGATATTCACCATCTTCAATATCATAACTATGTTTACCTCTGCATTGGCATGTGTACTTTTGTCTCTCGGAATAGCTTTTCCGCATAAATATTTGATAGAAGCAACTGCTATTACATTCATGAGTTTAACATATGCCTTCATCTCAGCACTAGTGGCATTTATAGCTGCTATACTTCTAGTTGTGGCCAATAACCATTCACTCACAGTTGTTACAAGCGTCACTGGAGGCTTCCTCACCGTTTGTGGTATATTTGTCCCACTTTGTTTTGCGTATATTTTACAAGAAGATCGAAATTTAATTCGGCTTCGTTACGGAAGTATTGTTGGCCGCCCGGATCTTTCGTATTTAGTTTTTAATCCCATGAGAAAAATAGATGGTAAGCCCAAAATTCTTCTGCGTTCTCAGAAAGCAAACAAGAACAAGGCCAATGGATTAGAAGAGCATGTGCAACAAGGCAAATGAGTAGAAGTTTTTATTGTTTTTGCTAGGATAGAATGAGAAATACAAATAAGATCTTGTTTATTAATTTTACTTTATGTACGAGATGCAGATGAAACTTGGGATTTGTTTGGCATATTGAAACTGAAAATTTTAGTTGAAAAGTTTCTTGTTTTGGTTTTAACTTTGTTCTTAAAAAAGGAAGAGTAGTAAATGTTGGAGTTTTTTGTTTAAACTCCATGGGTTATGAATAAGAGGCGGTTGGAAAAAGGTTAGAAAAATAATAACTACTCTTAACCGCTCTTGGAAAAAGGTTAGAAAAATAATAACTACTCCTAACCAACCTCTCCGATAACAAACGGTTGCGATGATTCATTGCCAAGAGTCACGATGGTTCATCGCCAAGAGTCGCGATGGTTCATCGCCAAGAGTCGCGATGGTTTACCGACAACTCTTTAACATGGTTGTTTGTTATCTATAAATAGACATAGAGACAGCCAGAAAAAATATAGAAAATTGATAGAGTTTTGATAGTTAATTTTTCTAATATTCTTGCTTTGATGCTAGTGCATTTTCATATCACATAAACTTTTCATTCTTTCTGAGTGGTTCCTCAAGCATTAGCTTTGTTTGTTTGGGCTGTTGAATTGAAGTGTCATCAATCTTCAGACGTTGATCCGTTCTATCCTGGGAGACAATTATTCATCAACCTTTGACATCAATTGGAAGGAACAAATTGTCTTAAGGAGACAACATTGTTGGGCTCGGATCCTTTCATCTCTTCGCATCTGTTTCTGATTCATACTTATCATACAGGTTCTGTTTAAATTGGTTTTTTGTGCAGTTATAGTAAATTATATTGTTCCTCTTGACTACTCAGATTCTTACCCTTGTGCAATTGGATATATTCCAATTCCAAATTAACTAATATAGTTAACAATCTTAAGACAATTTGTGTTTGAATCTGGGTTCAGTATATTCTATCTTTCTATATTATACACTGTTCGCTACTCTCTGTACTTTTGAACGATTAATCTGTGTGATTAATCACTGTTTCTGTATGTGTTGAATCAAAAGTTTCAAAATTACCTTTTCTTCTGTTGATAGATCAACTTAATTGTTAAATTTAATACATACTGATATATGTGATATGAAATTTGTACCATTTAGGGGTAATAAGAAATATTTTATTACTTTTATTGATGATTGTAGTAGATACTGTTATGTTTATTTACTTAATAGTAAAGATGAATCACTTGTTGCTTTTAGACAATATAAAAATGAAGTTGAAAATCAACTTAACAAGAAAATTAAGGCTATAAGGAGCGATAGTGGGGGAAAATATGATGGCCTCTTCGAGGAATTCTGTATAGAATCTGGGGTTATACATCAGACGACTGCTACTTATGCACCGCAATCAACTGGGATTGCAGAAAGGAAAAAATGGACATTAAAAGAAATGATGAACGCTATGTTAATCACGTCCGATTTACCACAGAACTTGTGGGGAGAAGCCACTTTGACGGTGAACTATATTATTAATAGAGTTCCTCACAAGAAGACAAAGAGCATACCATATGAAATATGAAAAGAAAAGAAACCATCTTTGAAATACTTGAAAGTGTGGGGGTGTTGTATCTTGGAAATCGTCCAAGCAAACTTGCATTGCAAGATCAACTATGGAAGCAGAATTTATCGCTTTAGATAAAGCCGATGAGGAAGCTGAATGGCTTCGTAATTTTGTTGAGGATGTTCCCAGTTGGCCAAAACCAGTACCAGCTATAGGCATACATTGTGATAGCCAAGCTGCCATTGGAAGGGCCAGGAATGTCATGTATAACGGCAAGTCTAGACATATACGTCGTAGGCATGATACCGTAAGACAACTACTCTCGAATGGAATCATCTCAATAAACTATGTGAGGTCTAAAGAGAACATAGTGGATCCATTAACTAAAGGGATTCCTAGAGAGTTAGTTGAAAATTTGTCGAAAGGAATGGGTTTAAGGCCTATCAATTGTTGATCATCGCAGTAACTCTACCTTGATGAGTGGAGATCCCACGAACTGGGTTCAAAGAGACAACTAAGTCATGATCGACTGTTAAACACTGTGGAGTTTTTAAACTCATACTCATTCCTATGACAATACAGTGTATATGAGGGTAAGCATAACAGCTTTTAATGGTTTCTTAATCTGATGTGTTCAGATGATGTATGTGGAGGTATATCACAAGAAATCACCTATGTGAGTGTGAAGTGAGGGCCGCTTCAATGAGAACTTAAAAAGGCCAATTCTCTACAACACTCGCAGAACCAGACAGGTATCCACGACCAAAATGGACACAACAATGAGGAGGAGCAATGTTAGGGAAGCAATTGTGTGTCTCCTATTGTCTCGGTATACACCATAAAGGTCAACGGTTCAAGGCATCACGACCACTGATTGACCTAGTATACCTGATAGGTTTACACTAGAGAAGGTTCAAAGGTAACCCCTACCTATCTCGATGCAATTGTTTCTCGCCGAGGAATCACACTTGCATACATATTCATATGCATTTAGTCATGTTGAATTGATCTCTTATTCATGTGGGGGATTGTTGGAGTTTTTTGTTTAAACTCCATGGGTTATGAATAAGAGGCGGTTGGAAAAAGGTTAGAAAAATAATAACTACTC
>CM023946.1:37135920-37263238 GCA_013407115.1 Glycine latifolia
CTAACCGCTCTTGGAAAAAGGTTAGAAAAATAATAACTACTCCTAACCAACCGCTCCGATAACAAACGGTTGCGATGGTTCATCGCCAAGAGTCGCGATGGTTTACCGACAACTCTTCAACAGGGTTGTTTGTTGTCTATAAATAGACATAGAGATAGTCAGAAAAAATATAAAAAACTGATAGAGTTTTGATAGTTAATTTTTTTGATATTCTCGCTTTGATGCTAGTGCATTTTCATATCACATAAACTCTTCATTCTTTCTGAGTGGTTCCTCAAGCATTAGCTTTGTTCGTTTGGGCTGTTGAATTGAAGTGCCATCAATCTTCAGACGTTGATCCGTTTTATCCTGGGAGACAATTGTTCATCAACCTTTGTCATCAATTGGAGGGAACAAATTGTCTTAAGGAGACAACATTGTTGGGCTCGGATCCTTTCATCTCTTTGCATCTGTTTCTGATTCATACTTATCATGTAGGTTCTGTTTAAATTGGTTTCTTGTGCAGTTATAGTAGATTATATTGTTCCTCTTGACTACTCAGATTCTGACCCTTGTGCAATTGGATATATTCCAATTCTAAATTAACTAATAGAGTTAACAGTAAACACATTCATCTGCCCTAGATATGAACTCGATGGGTTGCAAGGCATTTATCAAGCTTATGATTCACAACTGAATGCTTGAATGGTGGGGCTCATTAAATGCTACCTTTAGCAATGCAGAGGCATACAAGTGAAAGTCTTCAATGGGAACTTGGAACAGGCGTTGGCATTGATGCAACATAAGATGCAATCAAGTGGAATTGAGAGGATTATAAAGCAAGAACATAGATTCCATATCAAATACTCTGGGAAGCGTGTTTTAGCTCGAAAGAACTTGCAAAGGAAGATTTAATCCGAGGACCTTCCTAACAAACATAAGGCCTTTATGATTAAAAAAGTTAGGTAATTAGCACATAAACAGAACATTTTTTATCCCTTGAGCACAACAAAATATGCACCTTATCTCTGCATAAGAATAATAGCTTAGTATTTTGAAAATTTTTCCCCCTTTACCTCAGTTATTTGTTTAAGCATTTTTTAAGTAATTTTTTTTTATGTGAAAATATATATGTAAGAAATCAAAATCTTAATTTGTTTAAACATTTTTTAAGTAAATTTTTTTAACATAAAAATATAAGAAATTAAAATCTTAATACATAAAATAATGTGTATATATAACATAAAAAAATATGGTAGTTAAAACACTTTGTATAAAATCACAAGTTACAAGTTAAAACAAATCCTAAATGTAGATTAATTTCATATGTGCTTCATTTAGTATAGGAGTGGTTTGGTATGAAGGAGAGAAAGGGAGGAGGAGGGAAGAGTGATTTGGTATGAAAGAAAAGGAAGGAAATTTTTTAGAAATAAAACACGAGTTTCACTGAAAAGAATTTCTTCTCAAAAGTGATGAAATTTGAAATGAAATTAGTACTATTCACTTTGTTTTCTATTTAGTCCTCCTCTTGGTCATGGTGTTTTTCAGCTGCAAGGATAGAATAGTATTTTTTTTATAAATTATTAATTTTTATTTTATTTTTTCTTACCCATTTACTTTAATTTAAATATTTCTCTTTTCTTTTCTTTTATTTCATCTCAATCAAAATAACTTTAATTTTTACTCTATTTTTTAGTCCTCCTCTTGGTCATGGTGTTTGGAATAACATCATTGCATTGCTTTCATATTCACTGTTTTGGACAAAAACCCAAATATGTTTAAAAAAAGGAAATCAATAGAATAAAAAAATAAAACTAAAACTACAACACAAAAGAACATATTTTTTATTTTTACAAATTATTATTTTTTCTTTAAACAAATAAAACAATACATTATCATCCATTTTTCCCCCAATAGTCCAAACAAAGAGACATTGACCACTGTGCCATTTCTTTAAAAAAAATTTACCCAAATACCACGCTAGCAAAAAGAAATACCAGACTACCACGCGACATCATTCGCCCAGCGAATTAAGAATGATGACGTGGCGACAATCTGTTGGCCACATAATTCGTTACCCCCAGCGAATTACGTGGTCAACAACGGTCTTCTGACATGGCAGACACGTAATTCGCTACTCCCCCTAGCGAATTACGTGTAACGTACAACACCATCAATGGGCAGTTACGACCACGTGGCAGAACGTGGACGTAATTCGCTGCAGGCTCCAGCGAATTACGCCACGTGGTCCCCCTATTTATACCCCACTCCACCTTTCATTTTCACACATTCCCTCTATTCTTTTCATTCTAAAATTCTGAAGGTGTTGTATCTGTGGCTCTATCTCTTTGACTCTGCTTTTTTTTTTCCAATTAAAAGTAAGTTGTATTTTAATATTAAATATTTTTTTTTGTAATTAATTTTAATGCATTTATTTTAGTAAAATGTAGGTATTAGGTTAGAAACATTAGGTTAGAGGATATATGGTTATTTGGTTTGAAACATTAGGTTAGAAGATATATGGTTATCAGGTGTGAAATATTAGGTTAGAGGATGAGTAGTTAAAAATTAGGATTGATAATTTATAGGATAGATGATCATTTTTTTGTGATTATGAAGTTGTTGTATGTCATATATATAATTTGTATTATTTATTGTTTGTAAATTATTTTAATGTATTTCTTGTAGTAATATATATATGTGTTATGTTTGAAACATTAGGTTAAAGGATTAGTAGTTAATAAATAGGATTGGTAATTTAAAGGATCGGCGAATTTTTTTTTTGATTATTTAGTTCTTGTATATGATATGTATATTTTTATAATTTTTTTTGTTTTGTAAATTATTTTAATGTATTTTTTTAGTAGTATATACGTATTATTTATTAAACACTAGGTTAGAGGATTAGTAGTTAATAAATAGGATTGGTAATTTATAAGATAGACGGAAATTTTTTTGATTATTTAGTTCTTGTATATGATATGTATATTTTTATATGTTTTTTGTTTTGTAAATTATTTTAATGTATTTTATTTAGTAGTATATACGTATTATTTATTAAACACTAGGTTAAAGAATAAGTAGTTAAAAATTAGGATTGGTAATTTATAGGATAGACAAATTTTTTGTTTTTGTGATTATTTAGTTGTTGTGTATGATATTTGTAAAAAAATTTGTATAGTAAATTATTTTAATGTATTTCTTTTAGTAGTATATACTTATTATTTATTAAATACTAGGTTAGAGGATATATAGTTAAAAATTCTGATTGGTAAATAATAGGATAGACGGATTTTTTTTTGTGATTATTTAGTTCTTGTAAATGATATGTATATTTTTGTATTATTTATTGTTTTTTAAATTATTTTAATGTATTAGTTTTAGTAGTATATATGTATTATTTATTATTTATTTAATTTTGTATTATTTAATATTTGTACTTTTTTTTGCGATTGATATACATAGTTTTGTACAATTTTTAAAATTTGTTATAATATATATATATTTAGAATATTTAATTTAAATTAGTTATTATAATTTTTTTTTGAAGTAGGATTTATTTATTAAATATTACGATGGATTACCATGAGGATATGCCAGCACCTCCGGCGACTGAGGGTGCAATGAGCGTCATTGACCCCGGCCCTTCCTACCGCACTCTGCTGATGTTACAGGACAGACACATTTCCACTACTGTGTGAAATTCACAGGAGGATGCGACAGCGCGCGATCGTGTCCTGAATATGCGACATGCTGCCACACATGACCATCAGGCGATACCCGAGGACATCCACCTGTGGCTCATGCAGGCAGGTTTTTATCACGTTGCATGTTTGCGCAACCACGAGGTAACCATGGTGTATATTATGTAATGGTGTTACAATTATGTTATAACGTATATGTAACTTAGGTAGGATGAACTATTTCAAATCGATCATCACCTTGTGTCAGCGCTTGTTGAGCGTTGGCGACCTGAGGCACGAACGTTCCATATGGCGATGGGTGAGGTGACCATCACCCTAGAGGATGTACACCATCTGTTGGGCCTGTCGACTGATGGTGAGGTGGTCTCAGGACCCCATGGACGACACCAATTTCGTGAGATGGTTGGTGAACTTTTGGGGTTGCAGCCTAGTGGGTGGCGTGATTTACATGGAGGTTTGTTGGGCCTGCATTATTTACGGGAGTAGTTCGATGATTATACCGTCCATGCTGGCATGGAAGTCGGACGCGTCATATACACGCGCGCGCTCATATTGCGGATATTAGGCGGGATGTTGTTTGTCGACACCGCCTTCAGCTTTGTGTCGGCTCGTTATTTACTTTTTCTTGACGATTTCGAGCGTACCGGTACATTTAGTTGGGGATCAACTATTCTTGCATCCCTATACAGGGAGTTATGCAAGGCCACACGTCCATCCTGTCGTGAGATGGGTGGATGTGCACTGCTGCTGCAGTTGTGGGCTTGGACCAGATTCTCGTCGATCTCTCCGCCCCTTCCGACGATTGACGATCAAGATGTCCTGCAGCAGGAGATTTACGGCAATAGGTAGTGCAATTGTTGGTTGCTAATAAATGATGGGGAGTTTATGTCATTGTTACTAATTTTATTTTGTTGTAGGTTTAACGTGTACGCCACGCGTCAAACCAGATACAACCATATGCGTAAATATCGTCATTACATGGATGTCATGCGTAGGAGAGACATTCGGTGGAGGCCATATGATATTGTTGACTCAGTTCTTCCACCGAATTCAGACTTGGCGAGACGTTGGTTGGCAGTTTGTCCATTGATTTGTTACCAGATCATAGTATATCAGCAGCTCGACCGTGTTCTATGGCAGTTTGGGTTTGACCAGCCAATCCCAGATGAGCCGATTAATTGTAATGAGCTTCTTACGATCAGTATTACTGGGAAGACTGAAGTTGATTGGAGGCAACAACATGGGTTCACTACTACAAAAGGGGTATTCTAAGACGCGCATTCTAGGTCGGTTGAACAGAAACCGTGTTTGAATGGGAGGCGGTGGCAATTTTGTAAATAAATCATAATTTACAAAGACGGTTATACATAAACCGTCTTAGAAAGTGTCAAACGAAGTCGTTTGGGTGCATAAAACCGTCTTAGCTTTCATGTATTCAAAAACGTTTTCTGTAACCCGTCTTCGAATTTAAAGCTCTCTTTTTTAAAATCCCTAACTTAAAACTTTCACTCTCAGACAACATCGCGACCTGTGGTTCCTAGCCTCGTGCATGCTCGTTAGAACCTGTGGTTCGCTTCCCTCCGTCACTCCGTCGTCGTCTCCGTCAATCGGTGGTGGTGGCTGCATCTCCTTCTACAAGGTTCTCCTCACGTGTTCGATTTTCGCAAAACCAGGTTTGAAATGAGAAATGTTGTTTTGGTTTAGGGGTTTCACATGTCGAGGGTTGGGGTTTTTGGTTTTTTTGTGTTTTTCATTTGGTGTTTATGGGTTCAACAACATTATTGTTTCATTTTTGAAGGGTGTGTTTCGGTTTATCATGCCATGGAAGCAATGTGTACTGATTTCATGTTTATACAAGCACCTTTTCTTTGTTTCACATTTGTTGACCAACAGTTTTCATACTGCATAAGTGAATGAGTATTCCTTTGATGCCTATGTCTGTATGTTGATTGGTAGTGATTTGAAAATACCAAAATCAGAATCAGAAGCAAAGTAGGATTTGTTCTACAATACTACAATAAAACACATTTCTACAATTTTTCTCGTTGTGTATGTTATTCTAAGTATATTTCTATAAGGATATATACTACTTAGCAGTACTTAGAAGTATGTCAAAAAATGCTGCAACCACTACTTGATTCGAGAGTTTAACAAAACCTAGCTTACTCTGGTTGCTCGAATCAACCTGAGAAAAATAGATGGTTTTGACTTTTATGAGAAAAAAGGGATATTAATTGGTAGAATACTTACGTAGGAGAGTTAAAGAGTACCTGCTGGATAACACTTATATGATTAAAACATGTGTTTGGATCTTAGGGGACCTGACTTTGATTGAAATGAGTTACAAGAAATCCGTGTTATTCAAGATTTGAATAATTGAATGCATGTTTGCAAGATGGGACGCACATATTTTTTTTTTATTTTTCATTTTGTGGTGCCGTGATTCATTGGCATTCCCACACCTTTCATTTTTCATTTTTCCTCTGTTCTTTTCTCCCACTTATTATCATTATTATTATTATTATTTTTGTAACTGATTGGGCAGAAATATTCCAATTCCAAATATTATTAAAGTATAAGAATGTTCACCTGGCCCAGGGATCATTTTCATCCCAAAGGTCATTAGTTTCTAGAGCCATTTCAGCAAGATCAATTCCTTCCTCAGTCAACTCCACAGAATTATCTTTAAGCTCCACTTTGTAATGCTGTTAATAAAATAAAATTGAGGTGTATAGAACTGTGTTCCTCAATTATCTGCATAAACTAGAGTTTTCAGAATGGAAGAGAATGTACTCATAATGCCCTGTATAAGCAGTTCAGCTACTTTTGCAGCAACAGGGAATCGTGCGGCATCTTTACTAGCCTGTGATAAAGGAGAAGCAAGAATCATATATCATTGAGCTTAATCAGTTTAAATGATTTTTTTTAATACTTTCAACCTGGATATGTAAGAAGATGATGGTGATGATGCAGGGGACCACAAGAAGCAACAATAAAAAGGAAACTTAAGCTTACCTCACCACTGATTAGCAAAGGATTTCTTCCTTCATCTATCAGGACAGAATCCACTTCATCAACAATTGCAAAATGAAAGGGCTTTGGCCTGCTTTCATGTAGAGTAGTCATAAGTAACCAAACATATTCCAAACCAAAAGAAAAAAGAAGAAAACAACTCTGATGGAAGAAAATATCTACTATTAAAACTAGAATAAGTTAATGAAAAATGTATTAGAAATAAGGACAGAAACTGGGCTACAAGATAGGATAATGAATCCTTTCATGTGATGCAAATAAATCAAATAGGGTCAGGCAAAAGTCTTAAAATAAAACTAGGATTTCCTCTATTTTTTTGTTGCTTTCTATGAAGTCTTAAATTTGTTTTTTTTTTTAAAGTTTTGCAACCTAGGGAAAGGTTTAATGAACTGATACTTTGGTTAGGTTGAACAAGTGGGACAAGGATATAACTTTCTTTTGAGGATGTATAGCTATAACTTCCATTTCATTACTTAGTTTGTATGATTTAATATTGCTTTCAGTTTGTATGATTCATTACTTAAGTGTGTGGAGGTTTTTTTCTTGCATACATTAAATTGGAACCTCATGCAATGAGTCACCATTTTTTCCTTTATTGGACTGGATCACTTCTACATTTGTTTTTATACTTTTGTTTTTTTCTTCTCAAGGTATACCAACATTGCGCCCAAATTGGCAGGAGGATACATGGCCACAATTGAAGTCAGATATTGCTGCCATATTTATGAACCAACCTGTTTCCTGTTACTTGGACCATCTTAATCAGGTAATCATGGAAAACCTTTTTAGCCTATTATGTAATGGGTTTAATTTAGCCTTGTGAATATATGTGACATTGCGCCATTAGTGTTTTATAGGAATTCAATTCTTTTTATAGGCTGTAGTTTATATTTTCCTTCACAAAATGCAATGACATATTTATGAATGAATTCAATACTATGTGAATAATGCTATTATGTTCCTAGAGGTCATACTCTAATAGGAACTGGATCGAACACCGAAAACAAGAAAGAATTTGTTATTGATGATCCTGCACTACAACTGTGATATTTCGAGGGAATGACAACCTTCTACACTCTGTTTCTGTTCCTTATTCCTGCACTAGAGTGTATGCTATGCAGTACTTCTTGTACTGTGTCTTTATCTAATATATATATAATTTTTGCTGATTAAAATAAAAACTAATCAAAATCAGCACCTAAATTTTATTGGTGTACCTGTGACACTTATCATGGCATTCTCTGTCCACCAAAAACAAAACCAAGTTAGTTCTGGCAGAAGTCAAAAATAAAAAAATAGGAATACATGGAGATTAAGTAAAATGTGAAAACTGAAAAGTGTTCTAAGTAGCTGGTTGTGTGTTCACTTGTAAAGAACACTTTGTTTAAGGCGAGGTGTTCCGTTTTTCATTTATTTTCATCGCATTATTGTTTAACCGTTAGGCAGGTGGTGAGGGTAAATGAGAGAAACAAGGTTTAAATAAAAGAAAGAAGAAAAAACTGTGTAGTTGACTTGTGGATATTACTAGTAGAGTAGAATAGGAATTCTAGAAAACAAAAGAGAAAGGAATCAAGGTGAGGGTCTGCTTAAGTAATTTTTAGTTGAATACACTTTCCGTGGCCTGCCTAAGTAATTTTTAGTTGAATTCAAATCTGCAGCCAAGTCCTTGAATATATGACTGCATGAACACAGTCCTTGAATACACTTTCCGTCGCCTGCCTAAGAAATTTTTAGTTGAATTGAAATCTGCAGCCAAGTCAGGTGCAGCATCAATCTTGCAATTCTGTATTGAATTTCAGTGTTATGATTGGGGTCAATTCTCGTGCTGTGACAACATTCTTCTGGTTTGGCATTGGTTTTCTGGCATACATGTTGCAGGTCTGGAACACCACAGCAGCATTGCCAAAAATCAAATCCACAGTGCCATAAATGTCACATTCTCTATAGAATTGCCTGAGGGAATGGACATAGAGTGTCTTGGTAATCAATTGGATAACCATTTTTATTAACATCTCAGGTCTTAGGCAATCATCTCAGGTCTTAGTCACCATTTTTCCATAAATTAAATTAATAAATAATGAATGAAAAATCATTATCATGTCACAATTAAATTAATAAATAATAAATCTGGGTTGCAGGTCTTTTTTTAGGTGCTTCTTTTATGTTTTAAGGCTATGTGTGTAGCCCGTGCATAGCACGGTCTTAGGCAAAAGAATGAAAAATCATTATCATGTCACAATTACTTTTTATTTTATTTTAATTACTACTATTTGATACTAATTTGATTTGTTTCTTTGCATGAGCCTGATAGTTCATCAATAACATGGGATTGTAAGGAGCAAAATAGATCTGTTAAATGAAAATCCATCTTGATCAAATAAGGCTGTAAATCAATGGGTAAAGTTTCTCCTTGAAGTTAGGATAGGTTGGATTTATACTTTCTGTTTCTTATTTTTAAAACATGACAATGTTTGTAAGTTTTTTTTTTAATCATTAGTTTGTAAGTCAGTGGGTAGAGGGTGGTGCAAGACAACATAATTTGGAACTGAAAAGAGGGATTGAAAGTGGGAATAAATAAGATGAGAATTAAAGAGACAAGAAAAAATGAGTAATAATTCATCAAAAAATAAAATAAAGATTGAGTAATATAGCATAATGTGAAATTGAAAGAGAGAATGAGGTGAATAAAATGAAAATAAAAGACCAGAGTTGTTACTTTGAGAAACTTATTATGCCTAGAGTGTTGTTATTTAGTTGACTTCTTTTGAAATCCTTTCCTTGGTCCTGGAAGCTCTCTTAAAAACGAGACTTCAGCTACCCAACCTAGGAACTACAAGCATTTTCACGCATTATTCTTTATATTGCAGTGGTTCTTTTAACTGTTTCAGCAATTATAACTCGGTCGCTATGCTTGTCTTCACTCGGTCGCAACAAACTTTTATTCTTATATCCATAATTTAAAATTCTATATACAACCTCCCTAACATTGTATTAATTAATTCTTGGTTCTTGTTTTAGGTGGTTGTTTTTTTTACTCAGTTAGGACCTTAAGGCGTTTTATAAGTTATTCTTGGTTCACAATGCAATTTGGGTAATCGCTACCATCACCCTCACCGGATTGTGCCGTTGTTGATATTGACGCTATTTTGAGGTATGTCCCTTGTTTCTCAATCTTATGTGTTTAACACTTATTTTGTTAATATGTCACTATTGCTTTGTCACACCATGCAATGCATTGTTAGTCAACCTTAGTTTCCCGTTCAAGGATCAATTCAGTGAGTAATACGGATAGTTTGGATTATTCATTGAATTGAATCTTGAATTGTCCGTTTGGACAGTTTGGGAAGTTATATATCGTATACATGATTTGTAAATACAAGTTAAGTGTGCTTTGTTTAATTTAATGAAATTTCGGTGTAACTGCATATTGCTTTGATCTTCGAGTGCATACTAGATCGTGGTGAATCAAAATCACCGCTTTCATGTCGTGTACTTGGAGACCAATGCGAAATGCTGCCGAAATTTCATTAAATTAAATAAAGCACACTTAACTTGTATTTACAAATCATGTATACGATATATAACTTCCTGAATGGGTAGGGCCCACCTTATTACATTAAGATAAACATTTTCATGCATATAACATTTACCATATCAAAATGCCAGCTTATTTCAATCAACATGGATCGTAATTGGATGAAATCACCGCGCATTAGTGAGGAATATGAAAATGGGGTTGAACATTTCCTCGAATTTACCACGCGTAATGCTACTTCTTTGCATGGAAATTATTTTTGTCCTTGTCTTAAGTGTGGGAATGGGAGACGACAGTCACTGAATGACATCAGATCACATCTAATATGTCACGGCATCATTCCGAGTTACACAAAATGGATCTGGCACGGCGAATTGCCAGATATCCCAACAGTTCAAACCATTGCGCATTTTGATGTAGACACAGGTGATCATATAGAAGACATGCTACGCGATCTTGGAGATGCCAATTTTCAGCAAGCACATGCACCTACGTATGACAAATTACAAAGTGATTCAAAGATCCCTTTGTATTCTGAGTGCATAGCCTTTACACGATTGTCAGCAGTGTTAGCTTTGGTTAACTTAAAGGCAAGATTTGGGTGGAGTGACAAAAGCTTCACTGAATTGCTAGTTTTGTTGAAGAAATTGCTTCCTGAAGACAACACTTTGCCGAAAAATCATTACGAGGCGAAGAAAATTTTATGTCCTATGGGTATGCAGTACCAGAAAATACATGCTTGCCCTAATGATTGTGTATTGTACCGTAATGAGTTTGCTGATATGCAAAATTGTCCGACATGTGGGGTATCACGATACAAAGTGAATGAATATGAATGTAGTGATCAATCAGGCAGAAACAACTCTCGTCCAGCGAAAGTTTGTTGGTATCTTCCAATTATTCCTAGGTTTAAGCGATTGTTTGCTAATGCGGATGACGCAAAAAACCTTACTTGGCATGCACATCGAAGGCAAAGTGATGGATTTCTCCGACACCCAGCCGATTCTCCTCAATGGGCGACAATTGATCGAAAGTATCCAATATTTGCAAGCGACCCAAGGAACCTAAGGCTTGCTCTTGCATCAGATGGAATGAATCCTTTCGGTAACCTTGCCACTAATCATAGTTCTTGGCCTGTGTTATTGATGATTTACAACCTCCCTCCTTGGTTGTGCATAAAGCGGAAATACATTATGTTGTGTATGATGATAGCGGGTCCAAGACAGCCAGGAAATGATATTGATGTGTATCTTGCGCCACTGATAGAAGATTTGAATCATTTGTGGGCTTACGGGGTAGATGTGTTTGATGGACATCTGAAGGAAACCTTCACCCTGCGTGCGATGGTATTTTGTACCATTAATGACTTTCCAGCATACGGAAATTTGAGTGGGTATAGTGTCAAAGGCCATTATGCATGTCCTATATGTGAGAAAGACACATCCTTCATGCAACTTAAGCATGGAAAGAAGACAATTTACACTAGGCATCGAAGATTCCTCAAACTTTATCACCCATATAGGCGATTGAAAAAAGCTTTTTATGGAAGTCAAGAGACACAAAGTGCACCTACACCGTTAACTGGCCATGAAGTTTACGACTGTGTGAAGGACATTGTGACTGTGTACGGGAAGACCCAAAAGAAGGATGCCAACGAAAGAAATATTTGGAAGAAAAAGTCAATATTTTTTGATCTTCCATATTGGTCTGATCTTGATGTGAGACATTGTATAGACATGATGCATGTTGAGAAAAATGTCTGCGATAGTTTAATTGGCACCCTACTTAACATTAAAGGCAAGACAAAGGACAATTTAAAATGTCGGCAAGATCTTGTTGAGATGGGTATACGCCAGCAATTGCATCCAATTAGTAAAGGTCGACAATCCTATTTGCCCCCAGCAAGTCACACTTTGTCAACAAAAGAGAAAAAAGCTTTTTGTCAATGTCTGCGTAGTTTGAAGGTCCCACAAGGATACTCTTCAAATATCAAGAGCCTTGTTTCCGTGAATGACCTTAAATTGGTTGGTTTGAAGTCTCATGATTGTCATGTGTTAATGCAACAATTATTGCCTGTTGCGATTCGGGGTATATTGCCAGACAAAGTTAGGGTTGCCATTAGTCGGTTATGCTTCGTGTTTAATGCGTTATGTAAGAAGGTAATCGACCCCACAAAGTTGGATGAATTGGAGAATGAGGCGGCTATTGTCCTTTGTCAATTGGAAATGTTTTTTCCCCCCTCTTTTTTTGACATAATGGTCCACTTAATTGTTCATCTAGTGAGAGAAATCAGGTTGTGTGGTCCGGTTTTTTTACGCTGGATGTATCCGATTGAGCGGTACATGAAGGTCTTAAAAGGTTATACTAAGAATCAATACCGACCAGAAGCTTCCATTGTTGAAAGGTATGTTGCGGAAGAATGCATTGAGTTTTGTTCTGATTACATTGATTCGGTTAAACCTGTTGGCTTACCTGAAAGTCGTCATGACCAGTCAAAAACAGGTAAGGGTACACGAGGATTCAATGTTGTAAGTATGAGTCGACAGGAGGTCTCACAAGCTCATTTGTATGTTTTGAATAACACGAGTGACGTAATGCCGTACTTAGAAGCTCACAAACAACATATCACCATTTCTCACCCCAAAATGAACATCATGAAGGTGTTGCAAGAACATAACAAAACATTCATAACCTGGTTCAATGCAAAAATCTTGAGTGATGATAATGCTTCGTCAACGTTAAGACTGTTAGCTGTTGGGCCAAACTTAAATGTACCCACTTGGAAGGGATACGATATCAACAACTATTCTTTTTACACAAAGTCCCAAGATGATAGAAGTACTGTGCAAAATAGTGGTGTTTCTGTTGACGCTGACTCGTTACACTTTTGTGGTGCATCTGACAAAAACCCAATTCAAGCGTCAATGCCATACTTTGGAATAATTGAAGAAATCTGGGAGCTCGATTATAGTGCATTTAGAGTTCCGGTTTTCAAGTGTAAATGGGTTAACGGTAACACCGGTGTCCATCAAGATAATCTCGGATTTACTTTGGTTGAACTTGATAAAGTGGGTTACAAGGATGAGCCTTTCATCATGACAGAGCAAGCAAAACAGGTGTTTTACATCAAAGATCCGTGTGACGCTCGATTTTCAGTTGTTTTACAAGGAAGACCATCTATTACTAGTCATCATTTTGGTGATGATGCATCACTGGATATCCCTGAAATCGCTTCTTTCTCAACACGA
Source organism: Glycine latifolia (assembly GCA_013407115.1). Classification (NCBI taxonomy): domain Eukaryota; kingdom Viridiplantae; phylum Streptophyta; class Magnoliopsida; order Fabales; family Fabaceae; genus Glycine; species Glycine latifolia. The sequence goes on from CM023946.1 coordinate 37,149,420, forward strand.
ATGCCCTCCATAGTTGAAGACAATGACGTTGATGATGAACATGCAAATTGAATTGATCATGATGAAGGTTTATGGGAGAACATAAATACGTAATTTGCGACTTTCAAAGTAATGTTTTGTTGAATATGTAGCTTATCCAAATGAATCGTTTACCTTTAATATTAATAGTTTATAATACTTTTATGTTGTATTTGTGACTTATGTGATTTTGTTCTTCTGTTTTACTTGCAGAGTGATGGCGACACCACCATTGTCCCCTCCCAATTCACAACATCATCATTCAGATTCAACGTCCAGGAAAAGTAGACAATCGACCCGGCTAAGAAGCTTGACTCGTAGAGACTTGGATCAGCCAAGGCCAACAGTGAATGTAAATCCTTCAACTGGAAGAGCATCAGGCAATTACAAAGAAAAATTCCACAGCTATCTTGGGGTTGTGGCAAGAGAAAAAATTCCTATAATTTATTCTTCTTGGAAAGACGTTCCAGACACGTTGAAGAACCTAATTTGGGAAGAAATTTTGGTATATTTATTTGCATTCTTGTTAGTTGGACAAAGTTCAATTCCATGTTATTATATTGTAATTGGAAACTGTCACATTTTGTAATCCATTGCAGGGAAAATTTGATATCCCAGAAGCAGAAAAGGCAAAGAACAAGATAATGTCATCGGTTACCACAAGATGGAGGTCATTCAAGTCTTCATTAACCACAAGATACATATATGCTGAAGCAGAGAGCTATAATGATAATAATCCTTCAGTTAAATATGGTATACACCCTCAAACTTGGGAGGATTTTGTTGGTAGCCGAAAAACACCAAATTGGCAGGTATGATGGCAATATATGTTTTAAGTTTAATTACATTGGCATAATGAATTCAAATTGTTGTGTATGATATCCCCTTCCTAATTATGACAGGGAATAAGGAAGAAAGCTCAGGAAATCCAAAAAAATAACGATTGCCCCCACATACTTTCTCGTGGGGGTTATGAATTGCTAGAAAAAAAGCTAATGGATGAGAAAATCAAGAGACGACTACAAGATGCAATGTATACTGAGCATTCCCCAAATGTGGATGACCCTCCATCTCCAATTGCTAGACATGTCAAGTGGAAGCTAGCCCGAACAAAGAAATATGGCCGCATGACATCTGACAAAGCCAAAGAAATATCCGATAAAATTGTGAGTTGAAGCAACAGTTCGAATGATAATTTTATGTTTTTAGTTGTCATTGAATTTTTAAATTGTCTCTTTTATGTTGTAGGACTTGTTAGAAGAACAAATGACACAAGGAACCTTTGTCCCTCATGGTCAACAGGACATATTAAATGTTGCTATTGGATGACCGGAACACCCAGGTAGGGTTCGTGTTGCAGGGACAGGTGTGACCATAACTCAATACTTTGGACACAGATCACGTGCCTCCAGTAGTTCGTGTGGATCCATCAATACCGAGCAGTTAGCTGGTCTAATTAAAGAGATGAAGGAAGAATGGAGGAGAGAAGTGGAGGAAGAAAACAGCCACCGTCTAGAAAAAATGAAAGTTGAATTGGAGGAGAAAATAAATGCAAAAATGAAAGTTGAAATGGAGGAGAAAATGAATGAAAAATTGAAGGAAGCAATCAAAAATGAGTTAACCCAAATGGCAACCCAACAATCACCCCCAGTATGTGCAGTTATACAAGAATTAGCTGCTCGTGTTAGCACTAAGGGAAGTTGTGCTGAAGCTGCAGGCCATCCATCTGGGGAAGAAAATGATACTGTTGTGGTGCCATGCATGGGGCTGTTTGTTGAATGTGATGGGTCGACAAAACTTGTTGCGTTGGGAAAAGTTTGCGAAAAAACATCCTCAATTCATAATGTGGACTATGGAGATGATGTATCACGGGTAGCTGTTGAAAAAATTTATGACGGGGACGCGCTTGTTCCATTTCCGACGTCGGAGATAACATATGTCAGAGATACCCTACACACATTTGTCGCCTGGCCCACATATTTGGTCAAACTAGTATCACAAAAGGTATATACAAGAACCAATGTACTAAATTAATTTTTGTTTTTTAAATAAATATATTAGGTCTGATTTGGTTATTTGTTATTCTTGTGAAACACAAAGGATGCACACACTAGATCAGAAAACATTGATGCAGCAGTTAATAGGTCAAATGAATTGGAAGCAACTAATCCTTTGGATGAATTGATTAAGAATGGCTATGAAGTTTACCGTAGGCCTATCCAGTTGACGTGGGATGGGTTTAAGTTTGGGATTGCTAATGTAGAAACATCATTCTTCATAACATATTCAGACATGAATGAAATTATATCAGGTGACAAGTATTTGAACATTTCTGTACTACAGCTGTGGATTATGTAAGTAAAAGCCCATTGAATGTCTGCTGCATTTTTTTTGGTTACAATTCATAATGTTTAACAATTTCAGTTTCACTTGAAATGTTAATAATAGGTTTCTGGATCAGTGGAGTACAAGGTTGGGTTATAGTTCAGTTTATGGGTTCCTGGAGCCTCAAATGATACATAATGCAAAGGATAGACGTTTTGAATGTCAACAATACATTCAAACATGGGTCAAGGAATCACAAAGAGAGGTCTACCTAGGAGCTTATTTGAATAAGTAAGTATCAAACTAATGTGGTCTAAGGGATAAGTGTAGTTGTTTAAAATTTCAGCTAATATATATAAAATGCAGCGCACATTGGCAGCTTTTTGTTGTTTGTCCTTCGACTCATACAGTTGTGTGGTTTTGTTCATTGCGTAAGAAGCCAGACATTCACATCAAAGCTGTACTTAACAAGTAAGTTCTACCGTATTAGTAATATTGTTAGATTATGAACCGAATTCAATCCCTAAAACATAAAGGTCATGCGTTAACCCACACGTATGTTGCATTTTTTTATTTAGTTCACTTAAGGCTTTGAATTCCGGTGCCGATGGTAAATGCAATGTAGCTTCACCAAATTGGATTGAAGTAAAGGTTAGACATTTAGTTGACCTTCATGCTGATTTTGTTGTTATACTGTAATTGCAATTGTAAAATTTAAATTGTAACATTGACAATTTAGAGCCATGTGCAAACTGGAGGCTTTGAATGTGGGTATTACGTAATGCATTGGATGTGGAACATAGTAAGTGCAGGTTTGAAGAATGAATGGACCAAGGTATAACAACTTGAACACATTTTCTTCATTAGTTGAATTTGTTAAATGATTCCAGACTTTACAAGTAATTGACTGATTTGTATTTTGTCCCTTGTTGCAGTGGTTTAGTGATGGCACAGCGTTAGACATGGACAACATAACAACATTAAGGAAAAAATGGGCATCATTTTTGTTGGAATCAAAAAACAAAACATTGTAGGCTGTTTTGTATGGCGAACACGCTTTTTGACAACATTCTGGCTTCGCATTTATTTAATATTGTAGACATTGTAGGCTGTTTTGTATGAACTTTATTTGGGAATGTTGATATGTAAGGTGTGAACAACAAGAACACCATAATGGTTATGGTAAAAAATGTTGATATTTAGGATTGGATTAAAACATGTTATGGCTTTACCTATTTTTTTGTAGAATTAGATTCTCTAAATTGGTGAACCTGGTTATAACACAAAACAAGCAAACTAATTGTGCAGGTTCAAGAAGTGTATGAAGTTTCAGCTGAGTATGAAGGAAAGCATGACCCTAACTGTGAAAAGAAACCAATGCACAATGGTGTCAATGGAATTGTTAACAATTTTCTTTTGTTGCTTTATTCTACGTAGATTCAAGCTGCCTTCCTTTTTACAGATGAAATCATGAGGACCCCTCCAACAACACAAGATGAGATGAGAGCAAGGATGAGGTCCTTCCATGAAACTGCCCAGCAAATGGTGTTCTCAGATTTCTTTAGCTAATATTGAACTTTAAACACCTTTCTAACAACACTTAAAATTGTTATTTCACTAGATGATTTTTTGTATTCTGACCTTAGTGTAGGTGGCTGGACACAAGGGAATACATTGAAGGGAACCCTGACTTGAACCAAAGACTCAGCCTTCGTCATGCTCCCATTACCAGCCTTCGTCATGATCCTAAGTACATTGTGAAGGAGCGCCCCCACATATCAAACAAATCTGCAGAGGCAAGCAATTTTGGTGATGAACTTGTAACATTGAACCCAACAACTGAATATGCCCCTGGTTTGGAAGACACTCTCATTCTCACTCTGAAGGGTATTGCTGCTGGCATGCAGAACACTGGTTAAGTTTGTTTCAGTAATTTATCACTTGTGTTTTCCTTTTTATTAGATGAATATATTCGACCTTCGGTTTGGTAGAAAATAAGTGTTGAGTTGTTTCATGCCCTCATATTATGGATCCTTGCTTGATTGGTGTGATGATTTTGGGTGTGGGTTTGGTGTGTTGATGATTCCAATGTGGGATGCTTGTTATGTTTTTGGTTTTGGTATGGTCAGATGGTGTGTGTGTTGTGTTTGTTTCACTATAGATCTGCAAGTGGAAGTGATTTTGTATACGTTTTTGCAAGGTTTTAAATTGCAGCCGCGGTTGCGGTGAGTAAAAAAACCTTTACATTGCACGTAAATGCGGCTACAATTGTAGTCGCGATGCGGTTGCAGACAGTTGAAAAACCGTTATATTTAAAACCATGTGTTGTTGCTTTGGCTTATGAGTTATGAAGGTTTCTTAATTGATGAGTGGCTGTTTTATTCCAGTTTGAGTTTGGACTTTTTTTTAATTATCTAATAATTATAGTGTCTAAAATGAATCACTTCTTGTAGGGTCTATCTGCTGGATTACTCAGGCAGGCTACATACACCACTGCCCGTCTTGGATCATTTAAGTGAGTTTTTATGACTATGTTCATTACTCTTGATTAATCAAAAAGTAGAAACTTTGTAGTTTTCATTTCTAAAGGCTTTCTGCTATTCCTTTGCTGTTTTGCATGGTTTATACAATGATAGCTTTGATAACTGGAAGGCACATCATCTTTCATGGTTTCTAAGGAATTGTTTTGTGTGATTGTGTCTAAAAAATGTTTAAAAAATGGGGCATTGAATTTCTGCATCACATTTGCAGCTTGGTCTGGCAAGTGCACTAGAGACTTTATGTGGGCAAGCATTTGGTGTTGGACAAGTAGAAATGTTAGGGGTCTACATGCAACGCTCTTGGTTAATCTTATTGGGTGCATGCATCTGCCTCACACCAATTTACGTTTATGCTGAGCCAATCTTGTTACTCATTGCTAACAAGAACCTGAAATTGCAGAGTTAGCTGGTGTATTTACCATTCAATCCATCCCTCAGATGTTTTCTCTAGCCATAAATGTCCCCACCCAGAAGTTCTTGCAGGCACAAAGCAAAGTGGGATTTCTTGCATGGCTTGGTTTTGGATTATTTATATTTTTCACATTATACTTCTATGGATTTTACTTAAAATGCTTGCATTATTGGGTACAACTGGTGCTGCTGTAGCCTATAGCACAACAACTTGGGTTATTGCTTTGGCTCAAACAGCTTATGTGATTGGTTGGTGCAAAGATGGGTGGAGAGGCTTCTCATGGTTGGCAATCAAGGATCTTTGGGCCTTTGTGAAATTGTTTGTTGCTTCAGCAGTCATGCTATGCTTAGAGGTTTGGTATTTTATGATCTTGATTGTGCTCATTGGACACCTTGACAATGCAGTTATTGCTGTTGGTTCTCTTTCAATATGGTATGATATCAAATCCAAACTACTACTACATTTCCCCCCTATCTTCTTAATGAACCTTGAATTGAAAACAAATGTAGGACTTAAACAAGTTCTTTTCGCTTCGTTTTCTGTTTTCTAATATTTGTACGAGAAATAATGAAAACAATACATATTATACATAAACTAATTTTAAACTTACACAGGAGAAGCTGATTCACTTTATTTTTTATTTTTCTCTTGTAAATACTTATTGATAAGTTTATCCTATTACAACTCCACGACGACGTGGAACAATATTAATTATGTTATTTTCTCTTAAATAGTCTTGGTGCTGGTTTGATTTGTGATCTGTTTATCCTCTTTCAGCATGACTATCAATGGATTTGAAGGCATGTTATTTATAGGGATCAATGCAGCAGTTAGGTAAATTCTTGATTTATGGCTGATTTTTTTCCCCACCTTGGTGTAAAGGTTATTTTACAACTTCTAGGAATTATGTATTTTTTTTTCCATTTTCTCAGTGTGAGGGTTTCCAATGACCTTGGATCAGGACGCCCAAGAGCGGCAAAATATTCAGTCATTGTCACAATTATTGAGTCCCTCATCATTGGGTTAATTTGTGCAGCCATTATTTTACTTACAAAATATCATTTTGCCATCATTTCTGAGAGTAAAGAGATAATAAAAGCAGTTTCTAAATTAGCAGGCCTTCTTGGGTTAACCATGATTCTGAATAGTGTTCAGCCAGTTATATCAGGTAAGAGGATCTTAATAACTTCTATGATATAAGTTAGAGTTGAAATTGCATAGACTTGTTCTACTTTTTCAACGTTTAAAGCAACCTCTCTTATAAGAACACGGTATATTTTTTTTAAAAAAGTAGAGGGATTAGTATAATATATAAGAGAGATCCGTGTAATGTAGTCTGTTACAATTAAAGGAATTAATGTAGGTGTAGAAAAAATTTGTACAATCTCACAAAACTTCAGGAATATCAATATAATTTACTCTATAAATTATTACTATGTAATAAGCACAATTATGAAATGTTTCTATATTCTTGCAGGTGTTGCTGTGGGAGGAGGGTGGCAGGCTTTGGTGGCTTACATCAATCTATTTTGTTATTACATCATGGGACTCCCTCTTGGCTTCCTTTTGGGTTACAAGTTGGGTTACAGAGTGGAGGTAAAGTACACCATTATGACTCAACAAATTTAATCACCTGCAAATTCTGTTAGACTTTTTTGGTAGACCAGCTTTCTTTTCTTATTGTCTGATGTCTCCTTTTTTTACGACTGATTCCTGTCAATTAGTCACTTCTAGTATGCTGTAGAAGACATATATATTATGTTTGTAATTCTTTTAAGTGATTTATATGATCTTAGTCGAATTTGTTTAAATGAATGTTTGTAATTATATTAAGTGATTTATATGTTTGTAATTCTTAATTTTTATTTATGTTTTGATTATAGAAGATAATGATAATGGTTGTTTTATTTTTTATTTTATTGTAGCAAATTATGAATCTGAAAATTGAAAGAAAAACATGGTTAAATTACTATTTTGGGTGTAGAAATTAGTTATTATATTTTAATTTTTGAATCTGAAAAAAATAACGAAAACCGCCAAAAAAATGATAAAAAAAATAAAATAAAATTAAAGACGGTTATATGCTGCAACCACCGTCTTAGAATGATTGAATAAAAAAAAAAAAACAAATAAATCTAACACGGTTTTAGAGTTAAACTGTCTTAGAAGTTAAACATTCTAAGACGGTTCCCTCGTTAACCGACTTAGAAGGCTTGGGGAGTAAATCAAACACGGTTCAAGCACTTACTCGTCTTAGAAATCAACCATTCTAAGACGGTTCTCTTGGTAACCGTCTTAGATGGATCGTGCATAATATCAAAGACGTTTGCTACATGAAACCCGTCTTAGAAATCCATCCTTCTAAGACGGTTGTCTGGATAACCGACTTAGAAGGTTCCTCAAATCTAAGGCGTTTGATGTGGAAAACCGTCTTAGATTTGATGATTTTTTTTTTGTTTTTTTTTTAATTCCTTATTTTAAGACGGTTTACTGTAGAACCGTCTTCGAATTCACAAATCTAAGACGGTCTAATACCCGTCTTCGAAAGGTTCAACATTCAAAGACGGTGGCTATAAGGACGGTCGCGGAACCGTCTTGGAAGGCCCTCGGGAACCGACTTAGAAGGCCTTTTATGTAGTAGTGGTTTTACATTCGACGCCCGGGGAAGAGGCCCCGAAGGGCCCGTTCCCAATCCGTACCCCGACCGGCACGCGACGACCCGCTCTCGCCGCGGAAGCAGGGTAAACAGAGATGGCCTTGTTTTGCAGAATGTCACTCCTATGAGGCGCGATGGTTATTTATCTGTTAACAGTCAGTACATGCAGTGGTACTACACTGTCACACGACGATGGATGACCCGCCGAGCTGCTGTTAATGTACATGTGGTAAGTATGTTTTTAAATTTTTTTGTATCGTAATTTAATTAATATTTACTTAACGTTGTGCATACCAACTAATTTGTTATTTTCAGACTAATCTTGTTGAGACAATTGTGCATATGGCGTCGCCGGAGTCACAGTCACAGGGGGCATTCGACATGCACCAGGTGTATGACGAGGCTGTTCGTCTACTGGCTGCATGTGATGACTTGGACAGGGTCACAGATCCTGGTGATTTTGCACCTCCAGCTGTTATCCGTCACACTTAGGCTCCACCGTCAGTGGTGCGTACTAACCGCCGCGCCCGTCACGAGGCTTTACCCCTCCACCACGTCACCCTTGCTGTTGCTGACAGACCTGTCATTGTACCTGCGTTGCTACCTCGTCCACCAGGGATCTTCTACGTGCAGGGTACCCATCTGGACCATCACAGCAGTACTTCTGGCCCCCACAGTTTCACGCCAGATCGTCTAGCAGTACACCGGACCCATTTCCCTGCTTCTCAGTACCCCCCGTGGTATACATTTCCCTCCTATGCAGTTGGGCCTAGTTCGCAGGCCCCATCGGGCTACATAGGTATGTATAGGCCTGATCAGCCGACATCGGAGACATAGACCGTATTTGCAACGCCCATTGCGCATTCGACTCATCAGATGCACTCCCCAGTATTTGATTTTTTAGCAGCAGCTTTGCAGGGGGATGATGACCCCGGTGTAGATGACGGTGATGAAGACCCTGACCCACTGATTTGGAGAAATCCAGTGAAGGGTGCTCATTTATGATGTCATTTGTCACCGTATGAACACGACATGGGCAGATGTGGGGGATATCATGGAGACCACGGAGACTGTGACTGATATGCAGTATTTTCTTAGTTGTTTGTTTTATTTTTATTCAGTTGTAATTTGGATTAATTTGCATCGACATTTGTGTTTGGATATTTGTTTTGTTTATTAATCTATGATTTTGTGTTTTTTGTTTACATGTTGACAAAACTTGTCTAGCGGAAACTAACACATACAATTTAAAATATATTAACTTAAAAACTGACATACATTTCATACAAACAAATCAATGATGCTGGACACGTGAAGGACAATTTCGCCTACTGTGACCAACCACCTTACAATAACCACATTTTGTTCGACTGCTGGTTCCTTCCTACGAATCCATTTCGTTGCGAATGTGTCTAGACTTAGGTCGTCCTCTTGTGCGTCTTAGCAAAACATCAGGAATGATCGGTGGTTGTCCAGTAGTTGGTATGAAGTCCTCATTTCCAATTAGATACCACAGCGCTGAATACACCTTAGACTAATACGCAAGACTAAATACAGGGTTTATATATTGGGTGGGATCGACGTGGATAGACCGACATGCTGCAACCACGTGACTACATGGGAACCTGAATGCAGTGAACTCACCATACTAACATTTTATTTCCGATAAAGATACCCACCATTTCTTCCCTACTTGATGAGTACGCATGTTGTACGATTCCTGCACCTTAAATCTTGTGTACAGTGCGTCGTATGTAGTTACTGAATGAGTCACGAATCTTTCTATCCTCGTCAAATATTTTTGCCACGCTACTTTGGCGAATTGATTACCTCTAGCCAACTCTTCAGTGGCCTCTTGAGCATGATGTAAAAAATATGCAACTAGTTTAGCGTATGTGAACCGAACAAGTGAAGTGATAGGAAGGTTTCTGGCGCCTTTAAGTACCTTGTTGAAAACCTCAGATAGATTTGTTGTCATATGACCAAACCTTCGTCCCTCCTCATCATAAGCTAGACTCCACTTGTCCTTTGGGATTCTATCAATCCACGCAGCTATTTGGGGACTTGCTTCTTTGAATTGCTCTAAGCCGGCATCAAAATCTAATCGGGAAATTGTGTAAGCTACATACACAAAGAACACGTAAAAATCAGGCGATAATAAAGGTATTGATCATATACATGTATAATGTTGCTTACCTAACTTCTTCAATTGTTTCTTCAACATCATATTCTTGAACTTGTGATTGAAATTGCTTGCCAAATGCCGAATGCAAAAAACATGGTATGCCCTGGGTGGTTGCCATCCGAGTTCTACATTGTTCACTGCAGCCAGAATGCCGGCATGTCGATCAGAAATAAGACATATTTCGTGTTTCTGCATAACATGAATACAGATTAGTGCCAAAAACCACAACCAGTTGTCAATATTCTGGCTCGAAACAACCGCAAATGCAATTGGAAGGATGTAATTGTTGGCATCAACCGATGTTGCAATCAGCAATGTGCCACAAAATTTCCCATACAAATGGGTACTGTCGATGCTGATAATGGGGTTGCAATAGTTAAAACCATCACAACACTGCTTGAATGTCCAAAACACCCTGTTAAATACCTTTACACTATCATCCAGTTGTCCATCAACAAAATGATCAATTGTTTCCAACTTATAGGTAGACCCATGAGCAAAATTGACCATGTAACCCAACCACCTTGGCAGGAACGCGTACGACGCATCCCAATCCCCGCATACCTTCGCTATAGCCTTTTGCTTTGCTTTCCATGCCTTCTTGTAGGAAATGTGAAATCCAAGCATTGTCGAAATCCTTTCCTGAATTAACCCAATTTTAACACTGAGGTCCTCACGAATCATTTCTGCATTTCATTAGACAATAACATGTTACTTACTTTTGCAACAAAAAAACTTAATGAATTAAAACAAATTTGAATTACCTAGGATCACCGAACATATGAAGTTAGAGTCAAGTTGCTTGTGATCTTGAGAGAGATTATGAGTAACACACGTGTGTTGGTTGTTCCATATGCCTACAATCCATTCCGTGCCACCCTTTTTTTGGTATGCCCTTATCCTCCACGCACAACCCTCATTATGATTCTCACAAACCATTATAAGTCTTTTGGTATCACTTTTTGCAACTACGGTTATGCGATGCTCACCCATGCAGTATTGCTTTATTGCCATTTGCACATCAAACTTGCTTGGAAACACCTGACCCTTATATAACTCTTGACCCATCTCCCAATTAGGTATTTGCGCTCCTTCCATGTCATCTAACTCCTCATCTAGGTGAGCCCAATTAATATTTGTGTAATGACTTATGTTAGACCAAAATGCTACATTGACCTCTGATGTATAATGACACATTAAACACATTGTTATGTTAAACTGGCAAACATTTTAACACTACTAAGTAGCAGACAGTTTTGCATCCATACCTGGAACCGGAAGTGGACCTTGCATTCCGACAATGCCCGGAGAAGGCATAGCAAAATCACGATCAAAATCACCATCTACATCCGTATCTGATGAGTCAGTATCTGGAACAACACCTTCATCAACCTCTTCCTCGGAACTGCCCATGGGAAAATCTACCTGCTCACCAAGCACCGTTTTTGTATCTTCTGCCTCAAATTCTTGTGTTGGTTGTGTTGCTGGAGGTGGTGACAATGAAACATCTCTATCTTCGGAATTGACCATCGGCTCTACGTTAAGGTCAATCGAACTATTGTTTGGTACAATATTACAGACTGCTTGACTGTCCACCGCAATTCACTTCAGCATACAATTCTATAAATCTCGGATCTCCTCCCTCGGATATGCATGCGTCTGTAACTAAGGATAGATCGTCATCATCTACAACATCCACACCAACCCATTGCACCGGGTTGCCGGATGCACATCGAGCACTCAATCGGGGGGGTATACGAAACATTTTTCATCATAGCTGCAACCGGGGGGTATACGAAACATTTTTCTCTCTCCTTCAAATATTTGACCATTCGGTCCGGTATATTTTCTCCCATTATAGTATACAATGGTGATCAAACCATTTCTACCAGCACTCATCTTGCAAATACTTTAAAAAATATATAGACTGCTCAACTTAAACAAATGTCTCATGGGATAAAATTGGGGGGGGGTTTAAATAGGTGGAGGGGTGTTGCAGTAATTCGTTGGGCTGGGTAGCAAATTAAAACACCTAATTTGCTGACCACTGACAGCGAATTACAGAAAAAGCTGACACGTGTACGCAATTCGCCAGAACATGCAGCGAATTATGACATGTAATTCGCTATGACCCCCAGCAAATTTGTCAAAGCTTACCACGTGTCCCTGGGATTTATGGCGCCATACTGACATTTTGACCACATAATTCGTTGGGGGGTAGCGAATTACGTGATCAACAGATTGTCGCCATGTCAGTATTTTTAATTCGCTGGGAAGAGAAACAAATTATGCCGCGTGACAGCCTGGTATTTCTTTTTGCTAACATGGTATTTGGGTAAAAAAAATTTAAAGAAATGGCACGGTGGTCAATGTCTCTCAAACAAAACACAAGTCTATGAACCGTAGAGGCGTAGACTACTACTAGCATGTGTAGAAGGGAAAGCTACATAGACAAGTAGTTCTGAACCTGTGAGTTTTTCTTCGCAAATGGGAAAGGAAATTATATAATTTCTGAATTTTCAATGGCCATAAAGCCTGGCAAACACAGTAGAGAGAATCAGGCCAATCTTCTACGCCCTACCATGTGGTTAGGACAACCCGTAAAGTCTGATCATACCACAGGCTAACAGAGGTTGGACTAAGAAAAAGGTTACCAAAGATTACTGTTTATTGACCACATTTTTTCTCGTCTTTTCCTCTTTATTATTGCTTTTTAAATAATTTTTTATCGATAAATATTAATTTATTAATTTTATTAAAAATATCAATTTGAAAAATTCAAATTTGTGTCTTTTTTTATTTATAAATATTACTTATTAAAAATATTAATTTTTATTAATAAAGAGAATTGAATATATAATCTTTCTTACCTCTTTTTCTTTTACTTATTGAACTCACTTTATATATATATATATATATATATATATATATATATATATATATATTTAATTATTAAATTAATCTTGTATTTCTTTCAATAAATTCATGCATGTTCAGGCATTCATTTCTACGAGGCCGATCCTACATGTTACTCTAGTTTTACTATACGTCAATCTTTTGTGTATCTCCCTAACGTGTCCAGTTATTTTCAAATATGTAGTATGGTGTGATTGAGAAAGATTTACGTTGTGTGCTTAGTGCTGAATAAAATCCAGTCAATTCACATGGAAGTGGAACTGTATGCCCTCTTTAACGACCATTAATCATATACTTTATTGAAAGTAACCAGAGTTACTTTTTAATTGCATTTAAGTACGTAAAACGACACTCTTTTGAGTAGACATCGTAATTCATGGCCATTTGTTGCTTTTATTGTTGTATTAAAATATGTTTTGTTAAGAAATTATCTTGCAGCCACTTTGTCTGGAACCACAAGTACAAGTGAGAAACTGTGACTTTGTTCGTTGTGGAAGGCGGTTTAAAGTTGCAATATTCCACTTGGATTAATAATGATTTTTATATGTGGTTGATCTTAGAGTTCGCATTGGATCTATCTTAATTATTTTTTATCATATTATTATTCGAATTGAAATTTTTAATACACTTTTGCACTTTTTCATGTCAGATATTTTGAGTGTTAAGCGGACTAGGCATCTACTGATAATTCGATAACAAGAGACTCAATCCAAGATCAATTGCTAACAAGAGACTAGCACACTGACGAGTAAGATGGTTAAAAAATATGACTTGGCGTCAACCAAAAGAATTGCTCTGCACCTATTAATGCCACCAATACTACTCCCACACAAACACAACACCTTCACTCCTACGTCACCGACCCTCCTCCTCGCAGTTCTTCTTCAGATCTCATTGCGAACAACGCTGATAGTGTGTCCAGATTTTTTTATTTCGGTATTCACACACACCATCCTTTGATACATCCCAATTTATTACTTAAGTCATTAATAAAATAATTTGTAGATAGATATATGTGTTGGTATCCTTAATTCATTAATTTATATACAGGTATTGTGAGTTCTCAGCTGTGCAATCACATTACAACTTTAATCTTTCTGAGTTTAGTGCATTTGATTGAGGTGTTAATAACTTAGCACACGTAAATCATGGCGGAACTGAGAATTAATATGCAATTCCCAAGTCCAGATGCAGCTTCACAAGTGGGACTACTGCATGAGGAAATTGTTGGAAAAGTTATGATTTACGGGTTGTATAAAGCTGTTGAAGAAGGAGATGCTGATAAGTTTGGTGAGGAGTTGAAGCAACAATGTGTGGAAAATACGCTACCTTTGTCTGATGTTTTTGATAAAGTCACCCTAGCAGGTGATTCACTGCTTCATGTGGCAGCAGATTTGGGGAAAGAAAAGATTGTGGAGCGGATTTGTGATCTCTTTCCTGTGCTTCTTATTAGGAGAAATGTAAGAGGTGAGACTCCACTTCATGTTGCTGCCAGGTCTAAGAAATCTAATAGTACTGTAGTCAAGTTCATTCTCTCCCAATATGCCACAAAGAAATCAAAACATGATGAGATGAAAGATAAAGAGATAACAAGAGAGACAAATGAATGTGGGGATACTCCTTTGCACGAGGCTGTCTACAGTGGGCATATTGATGTGGTTAAAGAGGTTTTCGACCAAGATAATGATGTAGCCTATTGTTTGAACAAGTCAAAGCGATCACCACTGTGTTTGGCAGTGCTGAATGATAATCTGGAAATTCTCAAACTTCTGTTGCAAATTCCATTGCCTGCAGATCAGCCGCTTTCACAGTGTCGTCACTACTACAAAACCTATTTTCAACGTCGTGCATTCAAGGTCGGTTATAACAAAACCGTCTTAAAAATTAAAGCGGTGGCAATTTTGTAAATAATTACAATATTTCAAAATCGGTTATATCAAAACCGTCCTAGAAGTATGTTTTCAAATACGGTTTTTAAAATAACCGTCCTTGAAATTAGGAGTCAACATTTTTTTATTTCACGTTTTAAATTCTCTCTCTCCCGTTCATTTTAAACTTTTCATTCTCTCTCATGGCCGTTCGTCTCCTCTGGAGTGGGGTTAGGGCTTTAGAGTGTTTTCTCTTCGTTCTTCTTCTTCATTGAATCGCGATTGTTCTGTGCAAGAGAAGGAAGAGAGAGATAAAAAATGGCGTTGGCTTTCGACGAGTTTGGAAGGCCGTTCATAATCCTAAAGGAGCAGGAGCAGAAGAGTATACTCCGAGGTTTGGACGCTCAGAAAGCCAACATCTCTGCCGGCAAAGTCGTAGCTCCACAGTTTACTTTGATGGTGTTCTGATTCTCAGGTGGTTTCGCTTTCAAGAGAAAAGAGCGTGGAGCTGCATCTGGAGGGCGAGTTTGTTGCTCAGTGCAGGCAACACCACCACCACCGGCCTGGCCGGGACGAGCGGTTCCAGAACAAGGTAGCAAGACTTGGGATGGACCAAAACCCATTTCAATTGTTGGGTGTATTGGTTCAATTGGAACTCAGGTATTGGTGCAAATGGAATTTCCCTTTAACATGATAATCTGTAGTGTAGTAATAATGTAATGAAATGGGAATTATTCTTATTAGAAACTGTTGGCCCAAAAGCTAGATTGAATTAGGAGGATTGTTGTCACTGTCAGTGTCCTATAAGGCGTATTCCAGTTATATTCTTAACCAATTTTGGACATCTTAACGTGCCCCCGTGCCCAAGATTGAAAATTTGGATTGTGAAATTTGCCGAACTGAACATATGTGGTTAGTCAAACTTCAAGATACCAACTTTTTAAAAGGGAGATTTAAAAACTGAATTTTATTTTCTGATAATGAGTACAAGGTGACTACACTTATGTATAGAGAGACTAATCCTAATATTTACAGGGTACTACAATCTTGCTGGCATAGTTACAGTTATGAAAGAGAAATAAATTTATGCAAATAAAAACTGAAGTAATGGAATGTGAAAAGAATATTATGCGCTCCAACATAATCTGAAGTTGATGTTGCCTAGACTTGGAAGATGCTGTTTGATTGCAAACATTTGCTAGAAATAGTTTGCCTTTTTAGTGTTTTTGTACAAGTACTCTTATAAATGTTTCATATGCATATATGATTTTTTTGGGGGGTCGTAGATTAATGTATGACTAGAAATAGTTGATTGTTTATCCCTTGTAGATGTAGCTTGACTTGCCTTTGTCTCTTATCCTTTGATGTAGTGCATCTTTCCCCTGTATGCTTTTGTAGACACTAGATATTGTGGCAGAGAATCCAGATAAGTTTAAAGTTGTGGCTGGTTCAAATGTTACTCTTCTTGCAGACCAGGTAACCACTGCACTCCAAGCATGTAATGGAATTATGCATTATTTGTCTCTCTATCTATGACAATATTTAAATCTGAAATTTCCCCCATATGATGCAGCTCTGCTTTTGTGATTTTTTTTATTTCTAAGACCTTGCTCTAAATTCTCATACAGGGTAATATTTTTTGTTTGTTTCCTGTCCAATTTCAGCTTTTTCTTTAAACTTAGAAATTTTGACTAAAAAATGCAGTAAAGAAGCTTATGCGTTGTTCATCACTTTTTGAAACTAATATCTTGGTTCCAGATGGAACAGAACCTATGTACGGTTTGATTAGCTATTTAATCTTTCAGGTTGATCTTTTTTCTAATTAACTTTATCATTTCAAAAAATAATTTGAGTATCAATTCACTGTATAATCATTTTTTCCTTGTATTATTTTTAAAAATTAATTTCCAATATGCTTGTTTATTACTTACTGTACTTGGATAAATCTCTGCATTTACTTGTGTTGGAAGAGAGTCCTTTCTCTTGTAGCTATTCTCACAACTCTATTTAGGTGTTGAAATCATAATGACTTACTGATGGGAGGGATGTACTTGAGCCATTGCGAATTGGATGTTTTGACTATAGAAATCAATTGAAACAAAGTGTAGCTTGTGAGTAATTTTCTTAATCTGAATGAAAATTTTCAATTATATAGTGAGACCACTTCAAATTCTAATTTAGCCTTGCAGAATTGTTTGTAACTGACATAAATGTCTAATTTAGCCTTGCAGAAACAGAGGAAGACATAAGTACCAATGCTGGATATGTGGGTAGGATTTCAATTTGTAGTTCTATTTTTTTTGTCTTCTCTATTTTACAAGTCCTTACTGGTCCTCATGGGACCGTGGAAATGTTGCAGGATCAGCAATGATGCTTGGAAGGTGTTTGACGTCCATATTGTGGGGTATGATGTCTGATCGCTATGGTAGAAAACTGGTTATAATTATAGGGATTATCACTGTGTAAGTATATTCTGTGGGGTATGACGTCCATAATGTTTACAGGTTTGTTCTTTTCAACGGTGCATGTGTCCTCATTTAACTCTTTTCTTGAAATTTTTTTAAAAGTATCTTCATATCATTATAAAAATATGACAGAAACCTTACTGCTGCACCAAGGCATTTAAAAATAGGCAGAATATACTTGAAAATTGGTATATAGTAATACTAGATGGAGTGCCTGTGCAATGCATGGGACAATATTATTATAAAAATTATTCTTACTTATTATTTTTGCTGATCTGGTCGAAGAGTACATAGCGACACATAAACAAACCATGGCTGGTGCCACCCTTTTGGAACCACTCTCCTATTTACATTTCACATCCTCCAATTTCATTCCTCACTCCCAAATTCAAAGTCTTTAATTTCTAGCGAATAGTGAGCTTTTGTAACTGTGTTTGTGTTTGTAATTATCTACCATATGCTTAATGCTTTCTTTCTTTCTTTCTTTTTTAATTGGTTTTGTTATTTCTTTGTAGGGTGCACGAATTCTAAGAGCATGATAGATTCACTGAGTGAGACCCAACAACTTGCGATGCCGAAAATGGAAGATACATGGTTAGATAAATTCATTAATTTGAAATAGCTTTAATCCAAATTTGCACACAAATATTTATTATTGTTTAAAAAATAGGCTGCAATCTCTTAATTTAAAATGATGTTGTGAATCATGAGTGCTGATTTCTAGTTTTTACCACCATACCTGATCATTGATTTACCTGTGTACAAACATAGTATGTTTCCTCACATGCTCACTGTGTTGATCACTTAAGTCATTATCTGAACCTTTGGTATCACAAAAGGGCGGGCTATCTGGTGCTGATTGTGTCATTTGATTCACATCCATTTCCATAACTCCACACTCCTCACGGCCACCAAGTTTCTTGTTCTTTTTTTCTCTTCATTCTTTACATGTTCCAGTGTGTTTGGAAACCTGTTGAGAAGTAAGAAATTATGTATGTGATGTGGAAGCTATAACTATTAGCTTCTCGGTAAACATGGATGTGGAACCAACCAATCACCTTTTTTGTTTGTACATCAATTTTCCTTCCTAAATGTCATCTCTAGTGATTATTTGGGTGTTTATGCTACAGTAGTTATCTAATTATGTTAGTTTCATTTGGTCTGATCCATGGATAATATTTTGAATGTAGTTCCTAGGCAAAAGTATTGTGAATCATTACACAAAACTCTCAGGAGAAAAACAAACACAGTGATGGTTGGTAACGTCGGCCAATTTATACTGTTATGCCTATCTATTTTTTGCAATACAACTGTCTCATGGATTGAGTAGTTATGTTTATTTATCTGGTGTCTATTGGCAGGTGATGAGAATAGCAGATAAAGGAGCTGATATTGTATTGATAACAGTTCAAGGAAAGAAAGAAGCTGATGCTTGTTTTGAGATTAAAAACACACTTGTTCAGAAAAAGTAAGCATAAATTATAGTGAACTATATAGGTCATAGGACATGGTTGATGCTGTAGGCCTATATTTTTTATGTATTCATCTGAGTCCTTATTTATCTTTGTCCAGTTACAACATTCAACAAATATACCAATGCTTATCCTTAATGCTTTGAACTTTGAAGTAGTTTATGCTTTGCTACATTTTCTAATATAGTTATATTTTTTATATTTAATCTACAGTTTCCTTATAGTCATATATAACAACTTTTTATTTTTTGATTCCAGACTTTGATTTCTATGCAATTTTTAAAGTATAGAGATGGCAGAGACATTCCTATAAAAATCCCCAATTTTATAAATTTGTAATTATATATAAAAAGCAAATAAAATTAAAGAACGTACTACCATTTAAATTATTGTTGAATGATTTGCCTTTAATTACTAAACATGGAAAAGAAGCTATGTTAAAGTACGTTGAAAGTTTGATTCTAAAGGAACAATTATCTTTTATCATACCACTTTTGAGACTCTTTTTTTTCTTCTTGTTTTGATTTGCATTAATTTATTCATGTTTTGCTGCAACAAAATTAATGAAGTTGTCCTCTCTTTTATCTCTATATAATTTTATTTTATTTTTGCTGCATCTATGGATTGGCCTTATGTAACAAAGTACACAGGATTTGTTTTTTCCCCAGACCCACCATGAATAAATCATCCAATTCATCATGCTATGAAAAGCCTCTTGGGCCTATGTGAAAGCCTTTTGGTTAGTATGTCCTAACTCCTAACCATTTATGGATACTTACTGCACCTATAAGAGATATAGTATAATTTATACAATAATCTATTTAGTTTTATGCATCATGATGTTTGCAATTGAAAAATAATAGGAGTACTATTTATATTCATTAAAAATATATTTACGCATCATTCATCATGATGTTTTATGCTGTCATGACTTGTATCATCTCTACTTACAACGACACTACTCAAGATTTGTGATGAATATAAATAATAAGAAGCTTCCTAAGGGTGCATTTGTGTAAATTTTGAAAACAGTGCTTTTATCATATAGTTTTTCTTGACTTGTTGAAGTTCCTCTTTCTAGTTTCTTTTCCATAATGAAATTACTTTTTGGCAGGAGGGGGTTCCAAATGTATTTATTTTACTCTTGATTGTTTTTCTCTGGCGCCCTGGAAAATATATTTATGTTGATCTCTTTGCTTCCTTTTCTCAGTCACTATGCTTCATGTCTGGAATACCTCGGGAACCTTCAAGCAAACCTATTACTTTTTACATGGCATTCCTATGGTTGATCTTTGATCCCAATCAACCAACCCTTTTGCTTTTCTTTATTCCAGCATAGGGTTGCTCAGGAGACTATTATGTTAAAAGATTAGCACTTCATAGATGCCCAAGCATGGATAGCTCGTGTTTGTCATATGGATGTCCAATCAACAACAAATCAAACATTACAAGCTGAATTGAGAGAGCGCACAGAGCAATATAATCAGCTATGGACGGGTTTTCAAATACAGGTTGATCTGCCAACCTTTTTTTTTGCTTCAAGTATGGTTAGGGAACACCTATGGCACTTTCTTATTTTAAATTTTTAATATTCATGGACAACAATACATAGAATTATACAATAACTTCCTTGAAGCTGTGATGTAAGTTTTTATTTTTTTTTAAAATGAAAAATTGACTTACTGGACATTTAGTTTTGTCGGTGTTGGTCTTGAGGTTTACGCACCCTTCTATAACACCCCGTTACATTAAATTAAACTTATATGTTTTTAATTAGTAAATTAATCTACTTCTATTTCCTGTGTTCTTCATTTTCAATCATTTGTGTTTGTGTATTCTTTGAAATCCACTGGCATTTAATTAAAATTATTCCATTGGTTTGCTCTCTAAATTTTAAGCTTGCTGCTTATTGACCTTGGACAATTCAATTCAAAATAGCGTGTCGCGTTAGACACTAACAGTTCTCTAATTTGTCTGCAAATGTGATATTATTTAAGAAAACAAATGTCCTATTTAAGTACCTTGTGATTTGTATTAATGAAAATATGTGTACGTATTTTAAAAAAATAAAAATAAATGCGAAAAACAAACAAAGACAATTTTTTGGGAAAATCCGTCTTTGTATGTCGATTTTTTTTTAAAAAATAATAATAAATATTCGAAACAAGGACGGTTATTGAGAAAAAACCGTCATTGTATGGTCACATACAAAGACGGTTTTTACCCAAAAATCGTCCTTGTATCCTATTTATTTTAAAAAAATTAAATAAATATACCTTCGAGGACGATTTTTGGGTAAAAACCGTCCTTGTATGTGACATACAAGGACGATTTTTACCCAAAAACCGTCCTTGTATCTCTATTTTTTTTTAAAAAAAGAAATAAAAACAAGGACGGTTCTAGAACCGTCCTCGAAAGGGGTCATTTACAATGACAAGCGATACAAGAACGGTTCAACAACCGTCCTCGTATGGACTGTAGAACCGTCCTCGAATATGTTTTATGTAGTAGTGCGTGCAAGTTCTCCACTCCACACAGCTTTACAGCGAGAAAATAAAGGTAATCCTTCTTTACACCAAATTACTATTATTTTCAACGATAAAAAGATCATTACTCCCATCATCCCATAACAATTGTTTTTTTTTTTTGTTATTTTAGACAAACAAAAAAAAAGTAATAAATGAATGGAAGAGAGTAATTATTTTATAAGATAATCTTATATTATCATTAATTCATTTATAGATTTTTTTTATCATTAATATTATCAAGACTTAAATAATTTTTAAGTCCTTGAAATATAGTCAATTTTTGTTGAGTCCCTACTATATAATTTTTGTTATTATGAGTCTCTCATGTATTAAAAGTTTTGTTTCGATTCCTATTATAAGTTAAGTAATGATATGATATCATTTCAAGGTTAAGATAATCTCACATCATCACTTAACTAACGATAAAGATTTGAAATAAAACTTTTAATATATCAAATACAAGTAACAAAAAAAATTATTAGAGACTTAAAACAAAAGTTAAGTATATATAAGTGATCTCAAATATATTTAAACTTATTATTAATATTATATGTGAAAATTTAATGTTATATTGAAACATTAAAATAACAATTATTTTGAGATAATATTTTTTATGCAATAATTATAATGAGACAGAGAATGTGTTAAAGTGCTTGATTTATGTTCTGTGTGTTTGAATAAGCATTTAATTTCCAATTAAATACTTTTTTTAGAATAATTAAGTACTTTGATTAATAAACTTGTAAATATAATTAGGCAATATGTTTATACCAATCCGTATTATTCACAATTATGTGAGGCAAAACTAGTCATGGGTTAAATAAAGTTGAAGTCTTCCGATTCAGAGGTTAGTTCTTAGACTTTTTTAGTTAATTAATATGCATTTCCCATATTTTTAAAATTTTTTTAATTAAGTGATGGACAACAAAAAATACATGCACCTTGTTGATATAGGTAGTACCAATTAATTCTTTTAAGACAACCCCAACCATACATTATCATAACTGCACAATCCCTATATTCCTCTCATTCTGATATGGTTTGTTTGGGTTGTTACATGCTCACCTGCTTCTGTCTGGTTCTTCCTAGAATCATATCGTACTGGAAGAGAGGTCTACTCTAATAACATTTGTAATATCCATGATTTTTGACTTCTTAGCGGTTCTCATGCTATAATACTTCATGCGATGACACTTCATTCAAAATCTTTAAGATTTGAGTATTACTTCTATCACTTTATGCTATGCGTCTATGACCTTTGTAAGGTGTAGACACAATATTTAGAATTATACTAACAGTATGAAGCCGAGTCAAATTTCTACAACTTCTATGTTTATGCTGAAGGCTAATTCAATCATATGTGATCCCTAAAATTAGGAAAAATACTAACTGATTGTACAATCCTGATAGTTTGATCTTTGCTTACTAATTATTCCATATATAAAGTTATTCCATATATAGAGTTACATAAGTCCAAATCAAGTAAAACCAAAGTTATTTGTTAGTTAACATCTAAAGCTACATTTCTTATAAAGACATCTAATCCTAATTTAATCATCTTAATAACTCAGTTCTCATTAAAATCACGTCCTTGATTACTCATTTCAAATGTCTTGATTTCCATATTATTCTCCTAAATTAAGATAAGACCTTTAGTTTCTAAGACAAGTTATCTACGATTCCAACATAATCATTTTATCATCCCATAATACAAACATAATTCTTCACATGCAGTATTCCTAACTCATCCAATTAAATATAAATGGGAAGAATAAAAGTATACACCAACAACTAAAATATTTGATAGTGTTTAATCATGTCCTTGAACAAGACCTAACTAATTTATTTCACTTTGATTTGTTCAATTGTAGTTATGATACAAGAGATAATAGCAAAAAGACCAGAGCTAGTTTATTTAAGGGATGAAGATGGAGATACTCCCCTTTACTATGCAGTTGACATTGGTTATGTTGACAGATTTCGTATTTTATTAAAAAATTCATTGCTAAAACTGGATCAAACTGCCTTGGAACGAAACAAGAATGGTCATCTTCCCCTTCATCTTGCTTGCAAAAGGGGTAATATTGAGATGGTAAAAGAATTCTTTGAACATGAATGGCCCATTAATCCTTATGTTCTCCTCAATCAAAAGGGTCAAAACATTCTTCACATTGCAGCAAAGAATGGAAGAAGTAATGTGGTACAATACCTACTAAGAAATTGCAAAACTGATAATCTATCTATAAACCAGAAAGACAAGGATGGCAACACTCCATTGCATTTGGCTTCAAAAAATTTATTTCCGGAAGTTATCTACTTTATTACACAGCGATATAATAGGACTGATGTGAATCTCACGAATAAAGACGGTTTAACGGCTCGAGAT
The DNA here is from genome assembly GCA_013407115.1 of Glycine latifolia. Taxonomy (NCBI): domain Eukaryota; kingdom Viridiplantae; phylum Streptophyta; class Magnoliopsida; order Fabales; family Fabaceae; genus Glycine; species Glycine latifolia. Next base: position 37,173,191 of record CM023946.1, read on the forward strand.
ATCATCAAGAACTTTGAACTTCCAGTGTTGCATGAAAGAAAGGTATGCCCAATACTATGCTTCATCTTGGCTTCATTAAATAGATTAACATGTTTCTATGGTTGAAAAGATAAAATGTAATTAAATAAAATGGGATTTAATGATATTGAATTATTTTCTTTTTGGTCATTTTAAAAAAAAATCCTATTTGATCTTTGTATTTTATTTTGTTTTATTTTAGTCTTTAATGTTACTGTGTTAGTACTTGTAATATGGTAACTTTTTATGTTAGCTCTTTTTATATATATGGAAGGATTTTCATTTTAGTCTCCATTATTATTTAAAAAATATCATATTTAGAGATCAAAAATGGAAATTTTTTCAGAGGATAAAAATCCTATTTGGTCTTTGTCATTTTCAATTTATAATAGTCACACCCTTAAACAACAGTGACATGGATCAAAATGAAACAAAAAGAATTTAATTATAGAGATCAAATTTGGGATTTTTTTAAGAGGATAAAAAAAACTCTATAAAGTTATTTAAATATAAATTTTCATATTTGAGTTATAAGTTTGAAAAGCTCGCTATTCTGATTTCATCATGCATGAAAACTTCTAAATAATGGAATTAATTATATCTCCGTTTCTCTTCAACTCGTGTGATGCAGAATATTGAATTTTAATATAATATTAGATATTCAGTCAAAACATGAAATTCTACTAGTTGACTAAGCATAAATTTTTATGTTAATTCTACTTTGAACTTTTAAAATATTTCCATGTAGATTGTATCCAACTTGCTATTAGAAGCAGCTGGCGTCCCCGTGAAGGTAAATCACATGTTGCATTCCCGACGCCAACCACAGCCTGAAAAAGACACCTCTTGGGCGTCTTTGATTGCTGCGGCGTTGATGGTGACTGTGTCATTTGCTTCTGCTTTTACAGTACCGGGAGGTGTATACAGTTCTGATGACTCTAACGCTAAAATTAGAGGGACTGCAGTTTTTGCTCATAAATCATTATTCTGGATATTCACCATCTTCAATATCATAACTATGTTTAGCTCTGCATTGACATGTGGACTTTTGTCGCTCGGAATAGCTTTTCCCTATTATGATTTGGGAGCAGCAACTGCTATTACATTCGAATGTTTAACATGTAGAATTGAAAAAATATAACTCGGAAAAGTTTGTGGAGAAAATAATTTTTATAAAAAAAATTTATTCAACTTTTTTTTCTTTTTCTTTTCTTTTTCTTTGTCTCTTCTCTCTCCTCTTTTTTTTTTTCTCCTCTTCTCTTTTTTTGTCTAACATTACAATGATCTATTTATAGACTATAATATGTCCTTCAACAATTAAAAGGTGTAAATCGTATTAATAACCATAACTCATCATTAAAACTCACTATAGTCATTCATAGTCATAAACTACAATTAAACTCATTATAGTCATTTATAATCATAAATAATTCTCATTGTTGACTTTTGACCTTTCATTCTCCTAAAAAGTACTAATTAAACTCATTAATCTTTTAAGTTTACTCAACAAAACTTCTCCGTAAACTTAAAAGTTTCTATCATCCTTCATGCCGATCAATTTTTTTTTGAACACCCACTTTACACCATTGGGCTGACTTCCTTTCGAAAACTCGGCTAACTCCGATATGTTGTTGCGGTCAATTGCTTTAATCTCCTCATCCATGGCAGTTTGCCACTTTTTGTCTTGCACTACCTCTTCAAAACTTATATTCTCAGAATTTGCCAAAAGACATACAATATGTACCTCATTTGTCGAATTATACAAGTCTTGCAAACTTCGCATTTTGGGTTGTTGCGGTTCATCTTTATCATCAGTAGTTTCAGGATTTGTCGGTATGATTGCTGGTATAGCAGTTGATGATCCTCCATTTCTGTTGATAACCTCCATTGACTTATTCCAATCCCACCCGCTTGCTTCATTAACTTGTACATCACGACTCACCACAACCTTCTTGCTTATTGGGTCAAGTAGCTTGTATCCTTTTGTTTTCTCATCATATCCAATAAAAACATACCTTTTGCTTTTGTCTTTGAGCTTCGTTCTTTGTTGATCTGGTATGTGTGCATAGGCCACACTACCAAATACTTTGAGATGAGAAACTGTCGGTTTTTGTCCGCTCCATGCCTCTTGTGGTGTTTGATCATCCAACTTCGCATGTGGACACTGATTTTGCACATAGCTGGCGCATTGCACGACTTCTGCCCAAAATTCCTTCAACATCTTTTTGCTCTTGAGCATTGGCCGAACCATGTCAAGAATAGTCCGGTTCTTCCTCTTGGCCACACCGTTTTGTTGGGGAGAGTACAGTGCAGTTAGAAATCTCCTAATGCCTTGCTCTTCACAATACTCCATGAAAGTCGTTGAAGTATACTCGCCACCTCTATCGGATTGTACGAATTTGATGTGTCTACCGGTTGCCTTTTTCACCACCACTTTGAACTTTCTGGACACCTCGAATGCCTCAGATTTTTCTTTCAGAAAATAACCCAAGTTTTTCGTGAGAAATCATCAATAAAGGAAATGAAATACCTTTTACCACTAAAAGATTCGGGGGTGATTGGTCCACATATGTCAGTATGAATCAATTCGAGAGGTGGCTTAGCTCGATATTCTACATTCTTTTGAAACGAAGTTCTCACATGCTTTCTAAGCACACATTCTTCACAAAATTTTCCCTCGTAGTTGTTGCGGATTCGGCAAGTGCACCGATCGTTCCAAGTAATAAAGTGATAAATAGAGTATCGTCTCCACGAGGATTGAGGCACCAAAATTATTACAACTTATTATCTTTAAATTGGATTAACAAATGTTTGTGAAATTGATTTTGTATTGTGAATTAAGACAATTAAAATTTAAAATCTAAGATTTAACAAAGTTGTAAACACAATTTGCTATTTGGATTTAAGGAATTAATGGGAAGAATTGTAGTTAGAGCACATTCACCTTTTAATCCCTACCTTCTTTACTTGATTTGATTACAATGTTCAATTATCTTAGTTATTCAGAAAATATATCTTAACATAAAAATAGTTAAATCCTAATTCATTAGTGACTTTAACACTTTAACCCAAGCAAAAATCCTAATTCCTTAGTAATCTCTCTTAGATTAAGCATTAAGATGATATATCAATTTATCCGCAACCATACGTCCCTATCCCTAGGTAATGTGCCAATATTCCTATTGTGAACCCTAACCCTAAGAACTTAATTAGAGCGATCAATTCTAACAAAGCTATACTTCATTCAACACAGGATAAAATAAAACAACTTTAGCATAAAAGAATCATAGCATCAATCAATTACAAAGGAGTTCACATAAGGTTAATGGCCCTAACTACAATAAAGAAATTAGTCAAGCATATTCATGCTTGACTTCAATAGCATTGAATACCAGTGAACTAAGTTCAGAAAAGAAAAGAAGAAGAAGAAGAAGAAATTAAACCCCTCAATCTTGTTTTCCTTTGACCTAGCTTCCTTGAATCTTCTTCGATGCAACTGGCCTCTAACTCTATTGTGGAACCACTTTTTCAGTCTTCTAAGCTTATATTTATATCTAGGTCACAAAATCTATCCAAAATTCATTAAAACTCGTGCAGTGAAAAGATGTATTTTGAAGTCACGTGTCGCTGGCGCGACTGGCATGGGCTGCAATGAGTTATGGCGCGGGTGGCGCGGATCTCACGTTGATCACGTGAGATGACAGTGAATTTCCTCTTCTTTTGGTTCTCTAGAGCGGATGGCGCCACATCTCACGCTGATTACGTGAGATGACAGTGAGAATTTCTCGATTGAAGACCTTTGGCGCGGATGGCGCCACACTCCAGAAAATGTTGCTTCTTTATCTTGCTTTCTTTTCTTCTCTCTTTGGTTTCTAACATCAAAATTACATAGAATGAGTAATAACAATAAAAATACTAAAACTTCCACCTATTCTAGCAATTATTGATACTTTATGATTGATTTCTTGATTCATTTAGCTTAAAAACTACTATATGCTAGCAACATATCAGTAGTCCATGTCCGGTAGCCCGTGCACCATGTTCTTCTTCGCCAACTCGTTTAGACCACCATGATGTAGGTGACCAAAATGGAGATGCCACAACGACACCTTGTCATCTACGTCGACTCGCAAACATTTTTCTTAAACACTTCTCAAATTCAGCTTGTACATGCGATTTCTCCCCATTTCAACTCGAACGACCAAACGTCCATGCTTATCTTTCAAGTGTAATACTCGGTCTTTCATAAGTACCGAATAACCTTTCTCCATGAGTTGCCCCATACTCAAAATGTTGCTCTTGAGGTCTAGTATGTAATACACATCTTGGATTGACCCAACTAAGCCATCTTTTTGTAAATAACAAACCGTACCTTGGCCTTTGACCTCAACCTTCGACGCATCTCCAAATGACACATGCCTAGTTTCAACCTTTCGCTTCTCTTTGAATAGGTGTTTGTGCCTGCACATATGGTTGCTCACACCCATGTCAAGGTACCACACCGTGTCGTTGTTGGTGTTGACTTCATTGTGTGCTATCAAAAGAAAACCTTCTTTTGCCTCCTCATTTACCGTGATTAGGTTGGTTGTCTCTTCTACCTTTTTCTCGACTTGACATTCTTTTGCAAAATGCCCCACCTTGCCACAATTGTAACACTTATCAGAGTAGCAATCCTTCGCATAGTGACCATATTTGCCACACTTGTAGTAGAATAACTCAGGTTTAGTAATTAAGAGAAAAAGGAAGAAAAGTTTAAATTTGCTAAATTCCGTCAGAAAAAGCGTTAGCGACGGATTTTGCGACGGAATTAGCGACGGATTTCTGCCTGTGAATAGTGCCACGCCTGGGGCGTGGGAGCCACGCCTGGAGCGTGGGAAGTGCTCCAGAAAGTTGATTTTCACTGGAGAGCCACGCCTGGGGCGTGGGAAGCCACGCTGGAGGCGTGGGAAGGTCGGCAGACCTCGTATTTAAAGGCCATTTCACGAAATTTTGGCCAAAACTCATGGTTCTTCTTCCCTGGACCTCCAACCTCCATTAATGGATGTCTCAAGCTCCTTAGTACCTTATATACTAGCCTAAACACTTCCCGGTGGCCTTTAACCTTGATTGAACCGATTAGAAAGCTATTATCCTTCATCTCTTTGCTTAAAATCCCTTGTGAGTGAGAGTTGGGATTCTTGAGTGGAAACCTCAGAGAACTCAAGGATAGGCGAGACCCAAGGCAGGAGACAGGCACCAGTGCTTGGGTAAAATAGTTCTGAGGTCTTCTGGGTCGCCAGTGAGGTAAGAAATTCAAGTTCTCTTGAGTCTCTGTGATTTTGGGGTTTTCTGAGTTTTGTGACCCACGCTGTTCTGGGGCTAGGATTAGCCCAGGGTCCAGTTGAGAAACTTGTTTAGGACGTTGAGTAGATGAAGGAATAGCTTTCAGTTTTTGATTCTGATGACTTTGGATTTTGGCTCTGTGTTATCTGTGTGACCTGTGAAATGGTCACTTGTGATTATCTGTTAATATGCCAGAGCCTTAGTTATGCTTATGTTGAGCCTGAGAAAAAGCCTTGTGTGGGCAGATATTGATTAAACCCTAGGATAGGGGATTTCTGATATGATATGTACTGTGAATTATATGCCTGAGTGCTTAGTTTAATATGAAATTACTTATGCCTTGATTAGGCATTGATTCTGAGACTGTTGGGGGTAAGAGCTACAGACCTGGAAAGGAACTATTAGCTGAGACCTTACCAGGTAAGTTCTGAGTCCCTGGGGATGGATTCCCATTTGGTTGCACACCACACTCCTGGGGAGTGATGGTCATATTCATACTGCATGCATTGGTTGTTGCATACTGATATGTTACTGTATAAATGTGCTTGATTCTGCTAGATTTGTGGGCATTGAGTGTAACTCTGCCAGGGCATTGAGTGTAATTCTGCCATATACCGTGGGCATTGAGTGTAACTCTGCCATATATTGTGGGCATTGAGTGTAACTCTGCCATCTGTTGATAGCATTGAGTGGAACTCTGCTAGAATTGTGGGCATTGAGTGTAACTCTGCCATCTGTTGATAGCATTGAGTGGAACTCTGCTAGATTTGTGGGCATTGAGTGTAACTCTGCCATGGATGAGATATTGACTTGATTTGTATGTTTTTCTGATGCTTGTGCTATGAATTGTGAGCCAGGGTGGGAATGATTTCCCAAGGACCCTGAGCTTACTGAGATATGTATCTCACCCCGTGTGGGGATTTATGATTTCAGGTGACTCTTCAGATAGAAGAGAGCAGTCTCAGGGCAGGAGGCCCGAGTAAAGACATTTGCTTGGCTGAGAGTAGCAGAAGGAGCTGAAAGGCTCAATTTGTGTTTTGCTACGTTTTGTTCCCTATTATGGGTTGTTTAGTTTTGTATACCCTCGATGAGGGCAACTATTCTTTTGTATCACCCTGATGTGGTGGAGACTCTGAGATATATGAATGTACAGAACCATGATGATATTATATGAGATCATTTCCTCCTGACTATATGATTTATGTATCTGATCTGTCTATATCTGTATCTGTGAAACACTGGATCAGCAGGGGTGTATTTTACATGCCTTATTTATATATATGCTTGTTGTTTTAAATGAATTCCATACATAATGAATCAAGAAAAACGATTCTATGCTTTCGTTGAGTAACATTTTATGGTTATAAGACGCTCTTCGATACAATTAATGATAACGCACCGGAGGCCTACGGGGTGTTACATGTAGCACTCAATATTGGAATAATTCGATTGATCACCTCTCCCACGACTGCGTCCTCTTACACGCCAATTTTGTTGGTTTGATTGCTTCCTCTCCTCATAATACCCTTATTGACCACCACCTCTACTACCGCGACCATCTCCTCGACCTCCATAGCCACGCCCTCTACCTTGAAAGTTTTGAGAATAGAGTACCTTTTCGTCTTTGATTGATGCCTTGGCTTGAAGTGCTTGCTCAAGTGTCTCCTCCTCCTTCTTCTTCTTACGTTGTTCATGTGCCTCTAGAGAACCGGAAAGCTCATCGACCGTGAGCTTTGTTAGGTCCTTTGACTCTTCTATAGCACATACGACATTCGCAAAATTTTCGGTTAACGACCTCAAAATCTTCTCTACAACTCGCGCATCAGTTAATGCTTCTCTGTTTCGGTTGAGTTGGTTCAGCACGGTTTGAACACACGTGATGTAGTCGAAGACCCCTTCCGACTCCTTCATCTTCATGCCTTCAAACTCACCATGAAGTGTTTGAAGGCGGACTTGTTTAACTCAGTCGGCTCCTTTATAGACATTCGCCAAAATGTCTCATACTTCTTTTGAAGTTGTTGCACTCACAATCTTCTCAAAGCCGGACTCGTCAACAGCTCGGAACAACATGTTCAAAGCTGCCTTATCTTTCAATCGCATCTCTTTCAACGCCTTTTGTTGAGCCGCCGTATATCCTGTGGTAGTTGCTGGTTCTTCTAAACCTTCTTGGACAACCTCCTAAAATGGGATGTTGAAAGAAAGGTATGCTCAATACTATGCTTCGTCTTGGCTTCATTAAATAGATTAACATATTTCTATGGGTAGAAAAGATCGATAAAATGCAATTAAATAAAATGGGATGTAATGATATTGAATTCTATATTGAATTATTTTCTTTTTGGTCATTTTAAAAAAATCCTATTTGATCTTTGTATTTTAATTTGTTTTACTTTAGTTTTTAATGTTACCGTTTTAGTACTTGTTGTAATATGGTAAATTTTTTATGTAAGTTCCTTTTATATATGGAAGGGTCTTCATTTTAGTCTCCATTTTTATTTAATAAATATCATATCTAGAGATCAAAAGTGGAATTTTTTTAAGAGGATAAAAATCCTATTTGGTCTTTATCATTTTCAATTTATAATAGTCACACCCTTACACAACACAACAGTGAGAAGGATTAAAATGAAACAAAAAGAATTTATAGAGATCGAATTTGAATTTTTTTTAAAAGGATAAAAAAAACTCTATAAAGTTATTTAAATATAATTTTTCATTTGACTCCTTTGATTTGATCATGCATGAAAACTTCTAAATAATGGAATTAATTATATTTCCGTTTCTATTCAACTCTTGTGATGCAGATTATTTAATTATAGTCTAATAATGGATATTCAGTCAAAACATGAAATTCTACTAGTTGACTAAGCATAAATTTTTATGTTAATTCTTCTTTGAACTTTTATAATATTTCCATGTAGATTGTATCCAACATTGTATTAGAAAAAGCTGGCGTCCCCGTGCATGTAAATCACATGTTGCATTCTCAACGCCAACCACAGCCTGAAAAAGACATCTCTGAGGCGTTTTTGATTGTTGCGGCGTTGATGGTGACTGTGTCATTATTCTGGATATTCACCATCTTCAATATGATAACTATTTTTACCTCTGCAATGGCATCTTTTGAGTAGACATCGTAATTCATGGGCATTTGTTGCTTTTATTGTTGTATTAAAATATTGTTTGTTAAGAAATTATCTTGCAGAAACTTTGTCTGGAACCACAAGTACAAGTGAGAAACTGTGACTTTGTTCGTTGTGGAAGACGGTTTAAAGTTGCAATATTCCACTTGAATAATGATTTTTACATATGCATGGTCTTAAGAATTCGCATTGGATCTATCTTAATTTTATAAAATTAACTTGTACGTAAGGTGAGAAATTATACTTTATTTTGATTATATTATTATTGGATGTGAAATCTTCAATGCACTTTTTCATGTCAGCTGATATTTTGAGTGTAAAGCGGAATAGGCATCTATTGGTAATTCGATAACAAGTCAGATATTGAGTGTGAAGCGGAGGCATCTATTGATAATACGATAACAAGTAAGATATTTTGAGTGTGAAACGGACTAGGCATCGACTGATAATTCGATAACAAGAGACTCAATCCAACATCCGTACCATATTTCGTTTCCACGTTTTCCACGATAGAAGCCGTGTAGCACATTGACAAATAAGATTGTTAAAAAATATAACTTGACGTCAACAAAAAGAATTGCTATGCACCTATTAATGCACACAAACACAAAACCTTCACTCCTCGCGGTTCCTCTTCCCCTTACCCGGACTTCTTCAGATCTCATTGCGACCAACACCAATAGCGTATCCAGACTTTTTTATAGCGGTATTCACACACACCATCCTTTGATACATGCCAATTTATTACTTAAGTCATTAGTAAAATAATTTGTAGATAGATATATGTGTTGTTCTATCCTTAGTTAATTAATCTATATATATATACAGGTATTGTGAGTTCTCAGCTGTGCAATTACATTACAACCTTAATCTTTCTGAGTTTAGTGCATTTGATTGAGGTGTTAATAACTTGCATACGTAAATCATGGAGGAACTGAGAATTAATATGCCATTCCCAAGTCCAGATGCAGCTTCACAAGTGGGACTACTGCATGAGGAAATTGTTGGAAAAGTTATGATTTACGAGTTGTATAAAGCTGTTGAAGAAGGAGATGCTGATAACTTTGGTGAGTTGTTGAAGCAACAAGAAAATAAGCTACATTTGTCTGATGTTTTTGATAAAGTCACCCTAGCAGGTGATTCACTGCTTCATGTGGCAGCAGATTTGGAGAAAGAAAAGATTGTGGAGCGGATTTGTGATCTCTTTCCTATGCTTCTTATTAGGAGAAATGTAAGAGGTGACACTCCACTTCATGTTGCTGCCAGGTCTAAGAAATCTAATACTACTATTGTCAACCTCATTCTCTCCCAATATGCCACAAAGAAGTCAAAACATGATGAGATGAAAGATAAAGAGATAACAAGAGAAACAAATGAATGGGGGGATACTCCTTTGCACAAGGCTGCCTACAGTGGGCATTTTGATGTGGTTAAAGAGATTTTCGACCATGATAAGGCTGTAGTCCATTGTTTGAACAAGTCAAAGCGATCACCACTGTGTTTGGCAGTGCTGAATGATAATCTGGAAATTCTCAATCTTCTGCTGCAAATTCCATTACCTGCAGATCAGCCTCTTTCACGGAGTCGTGCAAGTTCTCCACTCCACGCAGCTTTACAGCAGGAAAATAAAGGTAATCCTTCTTTACACCAAATTACTATTATTTTCAATGATAAAAAAATTATTACTCCCATCATTCCAAAACAATTGTTTTGTTTGATTATTTTACACAAAAAAAAATAATAGTAAATGAATGAAAGAGAGTAATTATTTATAAAATTAATCTTACATTATCATTAATTTATTTATAAATTTGTTGTTCGTCGTTAATATTATTAAGACTTAAATAACTTTTAAGTCATTGAAATATACTTGATTTTTTAGAGTGCCTGATAAATATTTTTTGTTATTATGAGTTTCTCATATATTAAAAGATTTGTTCTAATTCTTTTATAAGTTAAGTAATGATGTGATATCATTCCAATAATTAATATATATTGAAAGAACTATTAAAATATTGTCATTTCATCATTTAACTAACAACATAGATTCAAAATAAAACTTTTAATATATATATTAAAAGTTTTATTTTAGATATATGATATTTAGATATATGATATATATCATATATCTAAAATAAATAAAAAATTATTAGGAACTTAAAACAAAAATTAAGTATATATCAACGATCTCAAATATATTTAAGCAAATTATTAATATTATATGTGAAAAAAATGTTACATTAAAAAATTAAAATAACAATTATTTTGAGATTTTTTTTACACGATAATTATAATGGGATGGACGGAATATTAAAGTGTTTGATTTATCGTTGTTTGAATACACATTTTATTTGCAATTAAATAATTAATTTTTTAGAAGAATTAAGTACTTGATTAATAAACTTGTAAATAGAATTAGGCAAATATGTTTATACCAATCCGTATTATTCACAATTACGTGAGGCAAAACTAGTCATGGGTTAAATAAAGTTGAAGTCTTCCGATTTAGAGGTCAGTCCATAGACATTTTTGTTAATATATATATATATATATATATATATATATATAATTTTGGGTATTGAATATATTTTTAGTTAATTTCACTGTTTTTGAATATGCATTTCCCATATTTTTTAAAATTTCTTTTATTAACTATATGGATCAACTTGCTAACTTTTGGGTATAATAAATTTAGGAATTGTCTAACTCAATCTAAGCTAAAATAATCATAATTTGATTAAATTAATACATGCAAGTAACCATTTAAAGTAGTATGTAACAAAATATTCCACCAATTATTTATGATGAAATTATCTAACCTTATTTTTACTCAAAATAAGTTAGATAACCACATAATTTTATGAGCCCATTTTATTTAAAGGATAACTTGTAAAATTTAAGATTTTTGACTTCTTAATAACTCACACTAGGACACTTCATACGGTGATAATTTATTTAACATTCTTATTGGTCAGAATCCTTTAGTGTAAGTAGTCTTTTTTAAGACTTCGACAATCAGCTTTGCCTGTTTCTAGAATCAATGACTAACCCACAGACGAAAATGAGATTTTTTAGCATGTTTTGTCCTTATTTACATGCTTTCTGGAAAACTTCCTAGAATGTCATCCATCTCAAAATCGCTCCTAGTCAAACACGCTTAACCGTGGAGTTCTTAAGTGATGGATTACCAAAAAGTAGATACACCTTGTTGATATATGTAGTACCAATTAATTATTTTAAGTTATCATTAACTGTATAGTCTCATAACTGCATGTTAACCGTTCGACAAACGTACCGATTTTTCCAAGTAATAATAAAATGGTAAGTACGAGTGTCGATTTCACAGGGACTTTGTCTATACTCAAAGTTTGTATATTTCTAATTTTAATCGCACAACGAATTAAATTTGATATTTGGCTAATACTAATGCAGAAACATAAAATTCAACAGAAATAAAGATAGTTCGGCAAGCGTACTGATTTGTCCAAGTAATAATAAAACGGTAAGTCCGAGTGTCGATTCCACAGGAATTTTGTCTGTACTCAAAGTTTGTATATTCTAATTTTAAGTGCACAACAAATTAAATTTAATATTTGTCTAATACTAATGCAGAAATATAAAATTCAACATAAATAAAGATAGTTAAGCATAACACAATAAAGAGATAGAATACAAACACTTGGATGAGTTATCAGTTAATGCAAAATACAGAACATGTTGGGGCACGGCTTACCGAAACTACTCTTTGATGTAATGTTTGAGATTTTTCATCATTTAACGTTATTTCAAGTATTACCTTCATCCACTAACCTACCCTAACGATAATCCCTCATGCAAAAAGGCCTAAATTACCTAATTTCACTCCTAATCCCTTAAGAGTTACATCAACTAATTTGCATTAAGAGTAAAAATGCATAATTAAGGCTAAATAATACTATTCTATCCCTAGACATGGATTAACTAGATGCTCTTTTCAGTTTTAAGGAAATAATTTTCCAATGCATTAAATCCTATAACAAAACATGTAAATGGGTGATCAAACCACTAACATGATAAAAACTCAGAAAAGCAACAACTATATGAAGATAACATTAAATAGATAGTTATAATCATTACATCAAGAGAGTTTGGTTGCCGAGCTCCCAACAATGGACGATTTAGCCTCTCATTGTCACGAGAGGCTTACAAATACAAAATGGAAGCAAGAGGAATGGAAGAAAATGGAGGAAGATGGAGGAAGAGGTCCGCAAGTGGGTGGGATTTCTCCCTTCTCTCGTGCCCTAGCTCTCTTCTCCATTCCTGGCTGTCTCTGCCCAGTGGCTAAGTGTTTTTCCCTTGTTATTCTTCAAAATGTGCACTGTCATATTTTTCGAAATTGGACGTGCGTTGAGCCTGCATTTGCGCACTAAGCTTGCATGCATGTGCGCGCTAAACCAATATGCATATGTAGAAAATGGAGGAAGATGGAGGAAAAGGTCCGCAAGTGGGTGGGATTTCTCCCTTCTCTCATGCCCTAGCTCTCTTCTCCATTCCTGGCTGTCTCTGCCCAGTGGCTAAGTGTTTTTCCCTTTTTATTCTTCAAAATGCGCACTGTCATATTTTTCGAAATTGGACGTGCGTTGAGCCTACATTTGCGCACTAAGCTTGCATGCATGTGCGCGCTAAACCAGTATGCATATGCGCGCTAAGCCTGCATGCATGTGCGCATTGAGTGAGGCACTCCAGATGTTTAACCCATCTTCCATGTCTCTGTTATATCATTTTCTACAAAAAAAATACAACCAACACACTATAAATCAACTAATTTTAGCATCTACTTGATAAAAGTTTAAAAGAAGCTAAATTCCTACGTTTTACTAACAAAATAAGCATTAAAAGAGGGGAAAAAAGATAATTGCTATGTGATTTACATGTAACATTTACGTATGCATGACAATTATCACTGCACAATTTCTAGATTCCTTTCATTCTGATATGATTCGTTTGGGATGTCACATGCTTACCAACTTCCTCCTAGTTCTTCCTAGAACCATATTGTACTGGAAGAGAGGTCTACTCTAATACCATTTGTAACATCCATGATTTTTCACTTCTTAGCGATTCTCATACTACGGCACTTCACTCAACATTCTTAAGATTTGAGTATGCGTCTATGACCTTTGTGAGGTGTAGACACAAAATTTAGAGTTATACTAACAGTATAAAGCTGAGTCAAATTTCTACAACTTCTATGTTTATGTTAAATGCTAGTTCAATCATATATGATCCCTAAAATTAGGAAGAATACAAACTGATTATACAATTCTGACAGTTTAATCTTTGCTTACTAATTGTTCCATATATAGAGTTACATAAGTCCAAATTAGGTGACATCAAAGTTATTTGTTAGCTAACATCTAGGGTTACATTTCTTATGCAGACATCTAATTCTACTTTTGTCATCTTACTAACTCGTTGTTCACATTAAAATCACGTCCTTAATTACTCTTTTCACGTGTCTTGATTCCCATATTATTCTCCTAAATTAAGATAAGACCTTTAGTTTCTAAGACAAGATATCTACAATTTCAATAATTAGTTTATCATCCCATAATACAAACATAATTCTTCAGAGTATTCCTAACTCGTCCAATTAAATATAAATGGGAAGAATAAAAGCATTCACCAACAACTAAAATATTTAATAGTGTTTGATCATGTCCTTAAACAAGACCTAACTAATTTATTTCACTTTGATTTGTTCAATTGTAGATATGATACAAGACATAATAGCAAAAAGACCAGAGCTAGTTTATTTAAGGGGTGAAGATGGAGATACCCCCTTTATTATGCAGTTGACATTGGTTATGTTGACGGATTTTGTATTTTATTAAAAAATTCATTGCTAAAACTGGATCAAACTGCCTTGGAACGAAACAAGAAAGGCCATCTTCCCCTTCATCTTGCTTGCAAAAGGGGTAATCTTAAGATGGTAAAAGAATTCTTTGAACCTGAATGGCCCATTAATCCTTATGTTCTCCTCAATCAAAAGGGTCAAAACATTCTTCACATTGCAGCAAAGAATGGAAGAAGTAATGTGGTACAATACCTACTAAAAAATTGCAAAACTGATAATCTATCTGTAAACCAGAAAGACAATGATGGGAACACACCATTGCATTTGGCTTCAAAAAATTTATTTCCGAAAGTTATCTACTTTATTACACAGGATAATAGGATGATGTGAATCTCACGAATAAAGACGGTTTAACGGCTAGAGATATCAGTAAGACCTTTGAACTTCCAGTATTGCAAGAAAGAAAGGTATGCTCAATACTATACTTCGTCTTGGCTTCATTAAATAGATTAACATGCTTCTATGGGTAGAAAAGATAAAATGTAATTAAATAAAATTGGATGTGATGATATTGAATTCTATATTTTAACAACTCGTTGATTCCTATTATAGAATTATTTTCTTTTTGGTCATTTAAAAAAAATCCTATTTGACTTTTTATTTTATTTTGTTTTATTTTAGTCTTTAATTTTACTGTTTTAGTACTTGTAATATGGTAAATATTTTATGTCAGTTCTTTTATATATATGGAAGGATTTTATTTTATAGTCTACACTATTATTTAAAAAATATCATATCTAGAAATCAAAATGGATTTTTTTTAAGAGGATAAAAATCCTATTTGGTCTTTATCATTTTCAATTTATAATAGTCACACCCTTACACAACACTGACAAGGATCAAAATGAAACAAAAAGAATTTATTGAGATCAAATTTGGGATTTTTTTAAAGTGGATAAAAAAAAAACTCTAAAGTTATTTAAATATAAATTTTCATTTGAGTTATAAATTTGAGAAGCTCTTCTGATTTCATCATGCATGAAAACTTCTAAATAATGAATTTAATTATATATATCTCCGTTTCTATTCAACTCTTGTGATGCAGATTATTGAATTTTAATCTAATATTGGATATTCAGTCAAAACATGAAATTCTACTAGTTGACTAAGCATAAATTTTTATGTTAATTCTACTTTGAACTTTTACAATATTTCCATGTAGATTGTATCCTACTTTTTTTTAAAAGAAGCTGGCGTCCCCGAGAAGGTAAAACACATGTTGCATTCTCAACGCCAACCACAGCCTGAAAAAGACAGCTCTGAGGCGCTTTTGGTTGTTGCGGCGTTGATGGCGACTGTCATTTGCTGCTGCTTTTACTGTACCAGGAGGTGTATACAGTTCTGATGACCCTAACCCTAAAATTAGAGGGACTGCAGTTTTGAGTCATAAATCATTATTCTGGATATTCACCATCTTCAATATCATAACTATGTTTAGCTCCGTAGCGACATGTGGATTTTTGACGCTCGGAAGAGCTTTTCCTTTAATTTTAAGAAAAGTTGCACCTATTTCGGCATTCACATGTTTAGGATATGCCTTCTTCGCAGCACCAGTGGCATTTATAGCTGCTATACTTCTAGTTGTGGTGAATAACCATTCACTCACAGTTGCTACAAGCGTCATTGGAGGCTTCCTCACTTTATGCATCATTCATGGTATATTTATCCCACTTTTCTTACTGCTTGTACCACTAAATGAATTTCGACTTTTGAGTTTTTTAGGAATTCCTCTATATGGAGCTTTTTATGGCAACCAGATTCATAGGTACTTAGTTTTTCATCGAGTGAAAAGAATAGATGGTAAGCCCAAAATTCTTCTGCGATCTCAGAAAGCAAACAAGAAAAAGATTTAGTTCAGAAGAGCATGTGCAACAAGGCAAATGAGTAGAAGTTTTTATTGTTTTTACTAGGATAGAATGAGAAATACGAACAGTTCTTGTTGATTAATTTCCCTTTATGTACGACATGCAGATGAAACTTGGGATTTGTTTGGCAAATTGAAATGTTGAAATGTTTTCTTGTTTTGGTTTTTACTTTGTTCTTAAAAAAGGAAGAGTAGTATTAAACACATTCATCTCCCCTAGATATGAACTCGATCGGTTGCAAGGCGTTTATCAAGCTTATGATTCACAACTGAACACTTGAATGGTGGGGCTCATCAAATGCTCCCTTCAGCAATGCAGAGGCATACAACTGATACAAGTGAAGGTCTTAAATGCGAACTTGGAACAGGCGTTGCATTGATGCTGCATAAGATGCAATCAAGTGCGATTGAGAGGATGATAAACCAAGAACCGAGATTCCATATCGAATACTCTTAGAACTGTGTTTTAGCTCGAAATAACTTGCAGAGAAAGATTTAATCCGAGGACCTTCCTAACAAACATAAGGCCATTATGATTTTAAAAAAAATCAGGTAATTAGCACTTACATCACGGAACAATTTTTATCCCTTAGAACACAGCAAAATATGCACCTTGTCTCTGCATAAGAATAGCTTAGTATTTTACAATTTTTTCCCCCTTTACCTCAGTTATTTGGCAAAGAATAGCTTAGTATTTTAGAAATTTGAGAAAGAAAATAGGATCAAAATAAAAAACACGTTACTAGTGCTTATCTTGTAGGCTCTTTTTCTTTATCTAGCCTATGTTGGAATACTAGAGTAACAAAATATTAACTCAATTAAAATAATAGATGAGAAAAATAATAATTGACACACAATATTTTAATGAGAAAAATCTTTAAAGGATAAGGACAAAACACATGCAAGATCAAAGAAATATTTTCACTAAGTGAAGAGAAATTACAATCTCTCTCTAAATACAAGGAAAAAACAATTACATTCTATTTTGTAATAGAATACTACACTCTCTATTCTAGTTATAACAAGAGAACAATATATTACACTCTCATATAATAGAAGAATAATTACACTCTTTCTTGTAATAGGAGACTACACTCCCTACATGGCCAGTAAATCTAAAAGCATAGTACAAGAAATTGATATATATCTCATCATTTTATTACTTTATGCATTTTCTAAAATTAATAAATATAATAATTATGGATAAATAGTCATTTGTATTCCTGAATATGTAGAATGTTGACAAATTCATCTCCAAAAGATAAAAATTCAAATTTTAGTCCTTAAAAGTGGAAAAAAAAATGTGACAAATTCATTCATCCATTAACTTTCATCCATAATGTTAATGAAAGAACTTACATGACACGAAGAAACGAAAATATCACAAAATGATTGTTAATATGATTGTTGAATAGAAGTTGATTGTTAACTTGACCTGGCTGTCACAAGCCAAGAGTGTGTCATCATTCGAACAATAATGTGAATTTAAATTTTATTATATTTGAAGTCTTCCGTTCTTCGTGGTATGTGAAAGGAAATAAATTAATCTAAGATCTAAGCATTAACAATTCAAGAATAAAATGGTTAAAAAAACTGACTTCATGTCAACAAAGAGTTATATATATGCACCGAATAATGCTTAACATTAACAACCATTTACTTTCACACACAACCATTCTTTGACAATGGTACGTAGATGCAAATTAATTATTTCATTCATTAATAAAATAATTTATAGACAGACGCATCACAAATTACTTAAATTTATATATATAGGTATTACAGGTTTACATCAGATACATTACAACTTTAATCTTTCTGGATTTAGTATATTTGATTAAGGCGTTAATTAATCAATTAATATATATCTAGTTTGAACTCAAAGTCGAAACCTCTTATTAATTAATTAAGGTACTACTCATTTACGTGAATTTAATGAAATAAGTTTTACGTTTTAAATCAGTTAAAAAATTGTTCAAAATTGTGTCAAGAAAGAAAAAAATAACAATGTTTCAAAAAGATAATTTTTTATTCACTTGAAAAATATAAGGGACAAAATTACCTTTTTAAAAAGATAAGAAAACCTAACTGAATATAATCACAAATATAAAAAATTACAAGTGTATTTTAGTTAAATATTTTTACACCACCCATGCACATCAATTAAACTCAACTATTTAAAACTAATAAATAGTTGAAACCAACCTTATAACTCCTTTTTAACACTCTTTTAACAACCAAGTCACCATGTCAGGTAATTAGCACTCATCAAGGAACACATTTGAACATGTTCTTTTTTCTATTTCTTTTTTTCCCCTATAATAAATACTTTAAAATTTAAATACACGGTGTTAGCAATTACCGGAGACTATGATATGCCTCAGTGGTGTGAATTATTTTAAAGTTATGGTCTTTCCAATTGAGTTGTTAATGCATTAGTGGTATGGGATTTTTTTGGCAATTGAGTTCCAATAAGACTCAGGCATTTCTCCCTTTATCTCAGCTGTTTTGCAATATCTGAGAAAGAAAATAGCATCAAAATAACAAATGTGTTTATCTTGTAGGCTCATTTTCTGTATCTAGCCTACTATCTGACCATAGTGGTATGGGACTTTTTTAGCAGGAGTGAAATAATTTTTTCATATACCAGTACTTTCTCCGTTCTCTTTTATAAGAAAAAAATAACTTATTTTATATTTATTAAAAAAGTTAGCTTACTTCATTAAATTATGTTATTTTTCATTTTTTTTAAATTATGCATAGTTGGAACTTTGATATTAAACATAAATTATTCACTGAGTATTTTGAACATAATCTTATTAAATAAAATAAAAGTAGTCAAAATTTATTTAAAATATATATATATATATATATATATATATATATTATAAAAAAGAACAGAGTATTCATTTATCGTGCAATTCTGACCTTGATATTAATGTGGGATCTGTAAATTTTCTCAGTAGTTAATTCTACGTTTGGAAGTTATCTCTGAAACCTTGTAATGTGTGAAAGCTCTTTTTCTTACAAGCTATTTAGAAAAATGTGTTTTAAAATTGACATGACATTTAATTATTCAAAAAGTTTAAGGATTGAAGGGGAAGCATTCAACTTCTAGCTTCCTGGATGAATTCTAATGTAAAGGCATTTCTTAGTTTTTAGTATTCTTTATTGTTTCTCCTTTGGTTTTGAGATGTTGGTTAACACTGATTATTAAGTATGCAAAATATATATGTTGTGCTTGAGAACTTTATTTTCACAAAAGTTTGATACCTAGTTAGGATCCATTTATGGAGAGTTGCCAGGTTTTTAGACTTTTGATGCTTAAGTATGGATAAATTAACAGTTCAAATTGGATCAAATGCATACTATATCAGGCTAGCCAGTGGATTTTTTTCCCATTTTCATTCCCTTTGCCTAAATGTTATCCCCTTTGGTCTTTGTGATTTTATATTTTATAAGATTGTATTTTGCTTCTATTTGTACTGATATATTCTATTGTAAATGGCGGGGTCTATGAGAATGTTTCCCTACTATTGCACAAAAAATGGTTGGTGTAAGTTACATGTTTCACTTATACAAAAAAAAAAAAAAAAACAAAGGAAGAATTTACACATTTCATGTATTCTCAGGACACTTGTTGAAATAGCTTACTAATACTATTCATTGTACACAGAAAAAAAAGATTAGAAAATGCTTTAGGAATAGGAAGAGGGGAACGTACACACAGAGGAAATGGATCTACTCACACACACATTCACATGCATGTGCAAATGGATCCACTTAATTATAGTAATTAAGTCTTGCTAAAAGTTTAGTATTACTTCACTTGATAACAAATGTTAAAATATGAATGGAAGTATGAAACATGTGCACATTAATTAATTACTTCAATAAGACACTAACAATTGAAATAAAACACAACGCACAACTTACAAATTTAATTCACTTAATTATGATTCTTTTTATAAAAAAAAATATACGAACTAGATATAACTAACTGGACGTGCTCACGAACCAAAAAAAACTGGAAGTGAATATTTATGTTTATGTTTAATTTAGATAAAGTGATTATTAATAAGTATAAAAGACCTTATTTTTTATGAAAAGTATAGACAAAATTATTGTTTATCATTAAAAATATTCAATAATTATATTTTGCATGTTTAAAGATTAAATAAGTAAATATATTAAAAAGGAAATCACAATTTTCCTTGCAATCCTTGCATATTTAGGGATGAAATTAATGACAAAATAACATAGAAAGAAAATGTTCAATCCATTGCAAATGTTCTCGCTGGTAGATGTGGATCTTTCAAAGAGCAACTTATTTTATAGGGTAAAGTATGTAAAAATACGAAATACAGAATTGCAAAAAATTGGAACTTTGAGTGATTCAATTACATTTTTTTTATTAAAAAAAAGGTAAGTAAAGGTAAACCAACAAGGGTTGAGATCTCAATTATATATGTTTGACAGTCCAAGCTGCACCTAGCAATTCACCCAGAAATATTTGGATGAATAAATGAGAACAAAATACAGGGAAAGCACAAACACAAACACAAGGAAACCCGGCATATAAGAACCTATAGGAAGGAAATTAAACCCAAACAACATCTTAGATTAAAAAAAAGGTTTCAACAACATAGTTAGTTGAGATGTCAATTCGAAGAATATATTTTAGGATAAGTTTCTAGATGTATATAAGAGGGATTGAGGTCACAATATAGTTATGATGTCAATCCTAGCAGCAGATTTGTCTTATCTTATCCTTTTTTTTTGGAAAAAAAATAATCAACAAAGAAAATTTTAAGCATTATACGTAAATTTGTCTTGCTCGCTGGCTATCAAAATTAAAGTAAGCGAAATAGTAGGTAAGTCAATGAGAAAAAATAAAAATTAAGTTGTTAAAGTCTTTGCCGTTGGCTTGCCAGGCTATCACAAACGAAGGAAGAAGATCATGGAGTGGGAACAGAAATAAATTTAGGATATAAGCTAAGCATTACAATTGTATGTAGGGACGCAAGTAGACGAATAAAAATTGACTTCATGTCAACCAAGAATTATATATAAAATGCACTGATTAATGCTACATACCATAGGCATTCACACTTACACCCCATTCTTTGATAATGATAATGGTACATGCGACTTAATTAGTTAATTCATTAATAAAAATAATATTTTTAGTTCTTTAAATTTAAGTCATTTTTTTAATTCTTGAAATTTACAAAATAATTTTTTAAGTTCTTATGCATAATGTCAGCAACACATGAAATAAAAGATTTATAATTTTTTATCTTTTAATTATTAAAATTAAATTTTATATTTTATATTTTAAAGTATAATTTTTTTGCTGATGGTGAGTCCGGACTTCTTCAGATCTCATTGCGACCAACACCGATAGTGTGTCCAGATTTTTTTATTTCGGTATTCACACACACCATCCTTTGATACATCCCAATTTATTACTTTAGTCATTAATAAAATAATATATAGATAGATATATGTGTTGTTGTATATCCTTGATTAATTAATCTATATATATACAGGTATTGCGAGTTCTCAGCTGTGCAATTACATTTTAACCTTAATCTTTCTGAGTTTAGTGCATTTGATTAAGGCGTTAATAACTTAGCATACGTAAATCATGGGGGAACTGAGAATTAATATGCAATTCCCAAGTCCAGATGCAGCTTCACAAGTGGGACTACTGCATGAGGAAACTGTTGGAAAAGTTATGATTTACGAGTTATATAAAGCTGTTGAAGAAGGAGATGCTGATAACTTTGGTGAGGTGTTGAAGAAACAATGTGTGGAAAATAAGCTAACTTTTAGGTTTTTGATAAAGTCACCCTAGCAGGTGATTCACTGCTTCATGTGGCAGCAGATTTGGGGAAAGAAAAGATTGTGGAGCGGATTTGTGATCTCTTTCCTATGCTTCTTATTAGGAGAAATGTAAGAGGTGAGACTCCACTTCATGTTGCTGCCAGGTCTAAGAAATCTAATAGTACTGTAGTCAAGTTCATTCTCTCCCAATATGCCACAAAGAAATCAAAACATGATGAGACGAAAGATAAAGAGATAACAAGAGAGACAAATGAATGTGGGGATACTCCTTTGCACGAGGCTGTCTACAGTGGGCATATTGATGTGGTTAAAGAGGTTTTCGACCAAGATAATGATGTAGCCTATTGTTTGAACAAGTCAAAGCGATCACCACTGTGTTTGGCAGTGCTGAATGATAATCTGGAAATTCTCAAACTTCTGTTGCAAATTCCATTACCTGCAGATCAACCGCTTTCACAGTGTCGTGCAAGTTCTCCATTCCACACAGCTTTACACCAAATTACTATTATTTTCAACGATAAAAAGATCATTACTCCCATCATCCCATAACAATTGTTTTTTTTTGTTGTTATTTTAGACAAACAAAAAAAAAGTAATAAATGAATGGAAGAGAGTAATTATTTTATAAGATAATCTTATATTATTATTAATTCATTTATAGATTTTTTTATCATTAATATTATCAAGACTTAAATAATTTTTAAGTCCTTGAAATATAGTCAATTTTTGTTGAGTCCCTACCATATAATTTTTGTTATTATGAGTCTCTCATGTATTAAAAGTTTTGTTTCGATCCCTATTGTAAATTAAGTAATGATATATATATAAGCCTATTATTAATTTATGACATAAATCAAAAATCAAACTTTTAATATATTAGATACCTAAAGTAACAATTTTTTTATTAAAAACTTAAAACAAAAATTAAGTATATATCAATGATCTCAAATATATTTAAGCCTATTATTAATATTATACTTGAAAAAATTAATGTTACAATAAAAATTAAAATAATAATTATTTTGAGATAATATTTTTACGCAATAATTATAATGAGACAGAAAAAATATCAAAGTGCTTGATTTATGTTCCGTGCGTTTGAATAAACATTTAATTTCCAATTTTTTTTTGAAGATTTAAGTACTTGATTAACAAACTTGTAAATAGAATTAGGCAAATATGTTTATACCAATCCGTATTATTCACAATTACGTGAGGCAAAATTAGTCATGGGTTAAATAAAGTTGAAGTCTTCCGATTCAGAGGTCAGTTCATAGACTTTTTTGTTAATATATATATATATATATATATATATATATATATATATATATTATTTTAGGTATTGAATATATTTTTATTTAATTTCACTCTTTTTTAATATGCATTTCCCATATTTTTTAAATTTTCTTTTATTAACTATATGGATCAACTTGCTAACTTGCCGGTATAATAAGTTTAGGAATTGTTTAACTCAATCCAAGCAAAAATAATCATAAATATTTGATTACATTAATACATGCAAGTGATCATTTACAGTAGTACCTAAGAAAATTCCACCAATTATTTATGATGAAATTATATAATCTCATTTTTACTCAAAATAAGTTAGACAATCACATAATTTTATCAGCCCATTTTATTTAAAGGATAACTTATAACATTCATGATTTTTTACTTTTCGGCGACTCTCACACTATGACATTTCACGTGTTAATAATTTACTTAACACCCTATTGTAAATAGTCCTTTTTGGGATTTCGATAATTAGTTTTGTCTGCTTCCATGATCAATGACTAACCCTACAAATCAAAATGAGACTTTTTAGCATGTTTTGTCCTCACTTACATGTTTTTTTGGGAAACTTCCCAAAATGTTACTCATCCCAAAATCGCTCTCAGTCAAGCACGCTTAACCATGGAGTTTTTGAGTGATAAACTATTGAAAAGTAGAAGCACCTTGTTGGTATAGGTACTATCAATTATTCTTTTAAGTCATCATCAACTGTACAGTCTCATAACTGCACAATCTCTATATTCCACTCTTTCTGATATGATTTGTTTGGGGTGTTACATGCTCACTAGCTTTCGCCTGATTCTTCCTCGAACCACACTGTATTGGAAGAGAGATCTACTCTAATACCATTTGTAACATTCCCAATTTTTGACTTCTTAGCGGTTCTCACACTAGGACACTTCACGCAATGACACTTCACTCAACATCCTTAAGATTTGAATATTACTTCTATCACTTTATGTTATGCGTATAAGACAGATGTGAGGTGTAGACACAATATTTAGAGTTATACTAACAGTATAAAGCTAAGTCAAATTTCTACAACTTCTATGTTTATGCTAAAGACTAGCTCAATCATATATGATCCCTAAAATTAGGAAGAATACGAACTGATGGTACAATCCTGACAATTTGACTTTTGCTTATTAATTGTTCCATATATAGAGTTAAATAAGTCCAAATCAGGTTAAACCAAAGTTATTTGTTAGCTAACATCTAGGGCTATATTTCTTATGAAGACATCTAATCCTAATTTTGTCATCTTAATAACTCGTCATTCACATTAAAATCACGCCTTAATTACTCTTTTCACATGTCTTGATTCCTTTATTATTCTACTAAATTAAGATACGGCCTTTACTTTCTAAGACAAAATATCTACATTTCCAACATAATCAGTTTATTATCCCATAATACAAACATAATTAAGATAAGACCTTTACGATCCTAACTCATCCAATTAAATATAAATGAGAAGAATAAAAGCATACACCAACAACTAAAATATTTAATAGTATTTAATCATGTCCTTAAACTAGACCTAATTAATTTATTTCCCTTTGATTTTTTCAATTGTAGATATGATACAAGAGATAATAGCAAAAAGACCAGAGCTAGTTTATTTAAGGGATGAAGATGGAGATACTCCTCTTTATTATGCAGTTGAAATTGGTTATCTTGACGGAGTTCGTATTTTATTAAAAAATTCATTGCTAAAATTGGATCAAACTGCCTTGGAACGAAACAAGAAAGGCCATCTTCCCCTTCATCTTGCTTGCAAAAGGGGTCATGTTAAGATGGTAAAAGAATTCTTTGAACCTGAATGGCCCATTAATTCTTATGTTTTCCTCAATCAAAAGGGTCAAAACATTCTTCACATTGCAGCAAAGAATGGAAGAAGTAATGTGGTACAATACCTACTAAAAAATTGCAAAACTGATAATCTATCTATAAACCAGAAAGACAATGATGGGAACACTCTATTGCATTTGGCTTCTAAAAATTTATTTCCGGAAGTTATCTACTTTATTACAAAGGATAATAGGACTGATGTGAATCTCACGAATAAAGACGGTTTAACGGCTCGAGATATCAGTAAGACATTTGAACTTCCAGTGTTGCATGAAAGAAAGGTATGCTCAATACTATACTTCGTCTTGGCTTCAATAAATAGATTAACATGTTTCAATGGGTAGAAAAGATAAAATGTAATTAAATAAAATGGGATGTAATGATATTGAATTCTATATAGAATTATTTTCTTTTTTGTCATTTAAAAAAAAAATCCTGTTTGACTTTTTATTTGATTTTGTTTTATTTTAGTCTTTAATGTTACTATTTTAGTACTTCTTGTAATATGGTAAGTTTTTTATGTAAGTTCTTTTATATATATGGAAGGATTTTTATTTTATAGTCTACATTATATATTATTTAAAAAATATCATATCTAGAAATCAAAATGGAATTTTTTTAAGAGGATAAAAATCCTATTTGGTCTTTATCATTTTCAATTTATAATAGTCACACCCTTAAACAACATTGACAAGGATCAAAATGAAACAAAAAGAATTTAATTATAGAGATCAAATTTGGGATTTTTTTAAGAGGATAAAAAAAAACTCAATAAAGTTATTTAAATATAAATTTTCATTTGAGTTATAAGTTTGAAAAGCTCTTCTGATTTCATCATGCATGAAAACTTCTAAATAATGGAATTAATTATATTTCCGCTTCTATTCAACTTTGTGATGCAGATTATTGAATTTTAATCTAATATTGGATATTCAATCAAAACATGAAATTCTACTAGTTGACTAAGCATAAATTTTTATGTTAATTCTACTTTGAAATTTTACAATATTTCCATGTAGATTGTATCCAACATTGTATTAAAAGAAGCTGGTGTCCCCGTGCATGTAAAACACATGTTGCATTCTCAACGCCAACCACAGCCTGAAAAAGACAGCAATGAGGCGTTTTTGATTGTTGCGGCGTTGATGATGACTGTGTCATTTGCTGCTGCTTTTACTGTACCAGGAGGTGTATACAGTTCTGATGACCCTAACCCTAAAATTAGAGGGACTGCAGTTTTGGCTCATAAATCATTATTCTGGATATTCACCATCTTCAATATCATAACTATGTTTTCCTCTGCATTGGCATGTGGACTTTTGTCGCTCGGAATAGTTTTTCCGCCTTTTGGTTTGACAGAAGCAACTGCTATTACATTCGGAGGTTTAACATATGCCTTCATCGCAGCACCAGTGGCATTTACAGCTGCTATACTTCTAGTTGTGGCCAATAACTATTCACTCACAGTTGCTACAAGCGTCATTGGAAGCTTGCTCACTTTCTACACCATTTCTACAGTTTCCCACTTTTTTCTATGCTGTTTTTATCACTACATCGACTTGTAATTTGGCTTTCTAACGGACATTTTTTTGGCCAGATGATTCTTGTGCAGTTAGTTTTTAGTCCCTGGAGAAAAATAGATGGTAAGCCCAAAATTCTTCTGCGTTCTCAGAAAGCAAACAACAACAAGAACAATGGATTAGAAGAGCATGTGCAACAAGGCAAATGAGTAGAAGTTTTTATTGTTTTTACTAGGATAGAATGAGAAATACAAATCAGTTCTTGTTGATTAATTTTCCTTTATGTACGAGATGCAGATGAAACTTGGGATTTGTTTGGCAAATTGAAACTGAAAAATTTTTGGTTTTTACTTTGTTAACTTAAAAAAGGAAGAGTAGTATTAAACACATTCATCTCCCCTAGATATGAACCCGATCGGTTGCAAGGCGTTTATCAAGCTTATGATTCACAACTGAACACTTGAATGGTGGGGCTCATCAAATGCTCTACCTTCAGCAATGCAGAGGCATACAAGTGAAAGTCTTAAATTGAAACTTGGAACAGCCGTTGGCATTGATGCAGCATAAGATGCAATCAAGTGGGATTGAGAGGATGATGAAGCAAGAACAGATCGAGATTCCATATCAAATTCTCTGAGAAGCTTGTTTTAACTCGAAAGAACTTGTAGAGGACGATTTATCCGAGGACTTTCCTAACAAACATAAGGCCAATATGATTAAAAAAAGTCAGGTAATTAGCACTTACATCACAGAACAATTTTTATCCCTTAGAACACAGCAAAATATGCACCTTGTATCTGCATAAGAATACCTTAGTATTTTAGAAATTTGAGAAAGAAAATAGGATCAAAATAAAAAAACACGTTACTAGTGCTTATCTTGTAGGCTCATTTTCTCTATCTAGCCTATGTTAGGTATCAGAATAACAAAATATTAACTCAGTTAAAATAAGAGATGAGAAAAATAATAATTGAGACACAATATTTCAATGTGGAAAATTCTTAACGGATAAAGAAAAAACATAGGCAAACCAAACATACTCAAAGTCTGCCACAAATGATTATTTGCTACCCAGCTTTACAATCTACAGCGATAAAACATAAAGAACACTTGACAAGGTGTCCACAATAACTACAATTACCTCAGCAAGCAACATACGTACAATGATAAGTCGAACCCCTTCACCTTTGCTTTACACCAGCTCAATGCCCTGTATTTGATCTCGTCCACCACTGCCTCACCGTCGCAGGCTCCACCGTTGAATGTGATATCGTTCCTATTTCTCCATAATGCCCAAACAGTCCTCCCATATTCGCGACTCCGATATGATAGATTGATTTTTTATGGTGCAATTTATATTATGGGTCTAGTGCTGTGCACTAGGGCAGCCTTTAACCACTATAGGTTGCTTAAGCTCATGGGTAATCATGTTGCAGCTCATTGCCTAACTAGGGTAATAACTTCTTTTGCAAGTCTCATAGATTTTGATCGAATTTCTACTTTATTTACAATTTGATTATCAATGATATGAGGTAACGCAGTTCTTGTAAAAAAAAATAACATACTAAATGCCATAAATATTTATTTTCATCAAAATATAATACTTTCTTGGTTATTTTCATGAATAATATTTAATTTATATTTATTAATTAATTCATTTTTTTTACTTTGTAGGACTTACAATATAATTTTGTGTTAATTTAGAAATTGAATTTACTTTTTTATATTTTAATTAGGTTTATTTTTACTTAATATATTTATAATTTTTAAAATATACATTTGATTATCATCAATTAATCATAATTTAATTCCAATTATAGGTTAATATATAATATGAACTAGTTGGTTGAATGGCTTGTTTAAAATAATTTTTGTTTTTTCTTTTTGTTGAAAAAATAGTTTCTCTTTGAAACCCTGTACGTAAGTTTGTGTTGATCTAGATATCAGAAATAAAGAAATCTAAAAAGTTAGTAAGCCAACCAAAAATATAACTATACTGTATATTGCAGTCTCCACTGAATCAGCAAAGAAATTAAGATTGTCATGTTGACTTTTTCATAAACTCTGCCACTGGCTTGGCCTCGCTGTCCCAAAGGAAGAATGTGCCCTAATTCAAACAGTAACGCGAGTTTAAATTTATTATAACGTTTACTTCGTGTCCATTAAGGCCCGTAATCATCAAGAGTTATTGGTAATTATTCTCACACATTCTAAAGTCCCTTTTTTGGGTCGAGACCAAAAAAAGACTTCAAGGATAGTATTCTGGATAAAGTATTCGGTCAAGTTAAGAAAACACTTGGTACATCTAAGCTGAATACTCTCTTTGATCACGTATTCATCCAAATTGAGTACTCTTTGGACGTTATATCTCGGCTCTCAACATATGCAGACGACAAGTACCATTCGATTGTCATTATCACCAATAAACTCACTTAAGAGTAATTGCTTGATT
Source organism: Glycine latifolia (assembly GCA_013407115.1). Classification (NCBI taxonomy): domain Eukaryota; kingdom Viridiplantae; phylum Streptophyta; class Magnoliopsida; order Fabales; family Fabaceae; genus Glycine; species Glycine latifolia. The sequence goes on from CM023946.1 coordinate 37,202,400, forward strand.
AGAAGTACCTAGGCATGATTAAGATATGTATTTTACAACTGATAATTAGAATGTGCAGACCCATAGACTCCAGACACAATAAGGACAACATAAAAAGGGATGAACCTCCAAGTAAGAAAACTGATTCATTCTCAAACACTCACTATATATTATCAATAGCTCTGAGTTGAACCTTGACTTTAGTGTTAGAATGTCTTTTGCAAGTACTCCCCCAACTCTTTCAATGTACACACTCCAAAGAATTCGGCAACGAACCACCATAGAAGACTATCCGACATAGCAGAAAATCTTTTAACAGAAGGATATGTGTTCAGTCCAATTGTGACAGGAACATTTATCATATTCGGCATCTTTCATTTTTTTATGATCGTGATTTGAGAATGGAAATAAATTAAACCTAGAATCTAAAAATTACCATTTTATGAAAAAAATGGTTACAAAAATGACTTCACGTCAACCAAGTATTATATATGCACCGAATATTGCTACCTACCATAAACATTCACATACTACATACTTAGATAATTATAGATGCGAATTAATTATTTAATTCATTAATTCATTGATGAGCCTATAGTTTAATTAATTACCTTTCTCTTGGGCTGGGCAACGTGGCCTGTATGACCAACAAAGATTTTCCCAATATTTAACGCAGATAATTATATACTTTAAACTCAAACTCGAAAACTTTAATTAAATTAAAGATCTGCATGCTTGATAGACAACACTATCCTTTTGGGTAAGATTTGTAGAGAAAGGAACCTACCTTTGTCTTCTGTTTTTGATCAAGTCACCTGCAAATTAAATCTTGGGAAAGAAAAGATTGTAGAGTTGAATTGTGATCACTTTCCTGAGCTTCTTTTAAGAAGAAACGTGAAAAGTGACACTGTACTTCATGCTGCTGTGAGGTCTAAGAACTCTACCATAGTCAGGTTCATGTTGAATAAACTTAAAAGTTTAATGGGTTTAATTAGCAATTTTGTTTTAGGAGAATGAGAGTTCAAGAGTCAATAATGATGGTACTTTATGCCTATGAATGACTATAATGGGTTTTGATTGTAGTTTATGGTTATGAATGACTATAATGGATTTTGATTGTGGGTTATGACTATTAATAGGATTTAAGCCTTTTAAATTCTTGAAGGGCATATTATAGTTTATAAATAGATCATTGTAATGTTTGACAAAATGAGAAAAGAGAAAGAAAAGAGAAATAAGTCGAATATGACCAACAATGAAAGCCAATGGCGAGTATGACCAACAATGTGTCGCTGCCCAAACTAACGAAGGCGAACTATGAAAATTGGAGCATCCAAATGAAATCTTCTCGGGTCTCAAGATGATTGGGAGGTGGTCCAAGAAGGTTTCGAAGAACCGGCAACTACCACGGCTGGGATATACGACGGCTCAACACAAGACGTTGAAAGATATGTGATTGAAAGATAAGGCGGCTTTGTGCATGTTGTTCCGAGCTGTTGACGAGTCGAGCTTTGAGAAAATTATGAGTGCGACAACTTCAAAAGAAGCATGGGACATTTTGGCGAATGTCTACAAAGGAGCCGACCAGGTTAAACAAGTTTGCCTTCAAACTCTTCGTGGTGAGTTAGAAGGCATGAAGATGAAGGAGTCGGAAGGGGTCTACGACTACGTCACACGTGTTCAAATCGTGGTGAACCAACTCAATTGAAACGAAGAAGCGTTAACCGATACGCGAGTTGTGGAGAAGATTTTGAGGTCGTTAACCGACAATTTCAAGAATGTCATATGTGCTATAGAAGAGTCAAAGGACCTAACAAAGCTCACGGTCGACGAGCTCGTCGATTCTCTCGAGGCACACGAACAACATAAGAAGAAGAAGAAGGAGGAGACACTCGAGCAAGCACTTCAAGCCAAGGTATCAATCAAAGACTAAAAGGTACTCTATTCTCAAAACTTTCAAGGTAAAGGGCATGGCAGTGGAGGTCGAGGAGATGGTTGCGGTGGTAGAGGTCACAGTCAAGAAGGGTATTATGAGGAGAGGGAGTAATCAAACCCACAAAATTGGCGTGGAAGAGGACGTGATCGTGGGAGAGGTGATCGATCAAATTATTCCAATATTGAGTGCTACAAGTGTGGCAAATATGGTCACTATGCGAATGATTGCTACTTCGATAAGTGTTACAATTGTGGCAAGGTGGGGCATTTTGCAAAAGAATTTCGAGTCAAGAAAAAGGTGGAAGAGACAACCAATCTAATCCCGGAATATGAGGAGGCGAAAGAATATTTTCTTTTGATGGCACACAATGAAGTCTACACCAAAAAAGACATGGTGTGGTACCCTAGCACGGGTCCAAGCAACCATATTGTATGTCTTTTGGCAGATTCTGAGAATATAAAATTTGAAGAGACGGTGCAAGACAAGAAGTGGCAAACTGCCATGGATGAGGAGATTAAAGCAATTGACCGCAACAACACAAGGGAGTTAGTGGAGTTGCTGAAAGGAAGTCAGCCCATGGGTGTGAAGTGGGTGTTCAAGAGAAAGATGAATGCTCAAGGCGAGATAGAACGGTACAAGGCGTGGCTTGTTGCAAAGGGATACAAGCAAAAGGAGGGAATCGACTATGACGAGGTGTTTGCTCCGGTTGCAAGAATGGAGACAATCTGATTGCTCATTTCACAAGTGGCTCAATTCAAATGGCCGATATTTCAAATGGATGTCAAGTCGACATTCTTGAATGGTGTGCTCAAAGAAGTCTACATCAAACAACCACCCGGGTACATGAAAAGTGGAGAAGAGAAGAAGGTGCTAAAATTAAAGAAAGTGCTTTATGGGTTGAAGCAAGCATCGTGGGCATGGAATACTCGTATCGATACATACTTCAAGGAGAATGAGTTCAAACAATGTCCCTATGAACTTGCCCTTTACATGAAGAAAAGTGGAGGTAATATGTTATTTGTTGCTCTTTATGTTGATGACCTCATTTTTTTGGGGAACAATGGTGAGATGATACAAGAGTTTAAGAGCACAATGGCATGGGAATTTGAGATGGAAAATTTGGGTTTGATGAATTTTTTCCTTGGTCTAGAGGTAAGACAAGAAGAGACGGGTATTTTTGTGTCATAGGAGGCATATGCAAAGGAGATTTTGAAGAAGTACAAGATGGCATGTTGCAACTCGATATCAACACCAATGGAACCTAGTGCAAAGCTCTCGAAATTCGATGCACAAGGTCAGACCTTTCGTTAAGTGTTGGCATTGTAAATCGATTCATGGAGGAGCCCGTTTATTCACATTGGAAGGCATTGAAGTGAATCCTACGGTATATCCAAGGAACAATGTCATTCAGGTTATTCTATTCGAATGCGGAAGATTACAAGTTGATTGGGTACTCCGACAGCAATTGATGTGGAGACTTAGACGATCAAAAAAGTACATCGAGATATGTGTTCTTTATGGATAACATGGCATTTACTTGGCTTTCAAAGAAGCAACTGATCGTGACACTCTCGACATGTGAAGCTGAATATGTGTGTAACACCCCATATGCATCCGGTGTATTAACAATTATTTTATCAGATAAGCGCAGTAATTACTTTAATTAAAAAGCCGCAGAAGCGATTTCATTTTTAAACCATATTTCTTGATTCATTATGTACGGTATATCACCCACAGAACAGAAATGCCATAAACAACACTAGCCCCTCAGATCCAGATAACATAAAGGCAGATAACCAAGTAACTCAACAGATACAGCAGGAGAAACATAATTACATAACTAAAATTGGTTATGTACGAATATACATCATCAGAATCACACTTGTGGTTATACAAAAGAATAGGCATACATCGCCCTGATCGCACAGATCACTTCCTCACATGAGGGCAAACGTAACATATACAATCCAAGTACAAAACATAAACATAACCACAATATGTGCACACACATATGTCTTCCCTCTACAGGGGTACAAGGTATATCAACATATACAAAATGAGCCTCCCAGCTCGCAAAATGCTGCAACAGCTGTCCCTACTGGGGCCTTCTGCCCTAGGAACCGTCATCTCTGCCAGATGAGTCTCCTGCAAAAACATAATCCCCACACGGGGTGAGATACACATCTCAGTAAGCTCAGGGCTCTTGGAGGCTTCTCCTCCTCCCTGGTTCACTTTCATGACACACGTCATCAAAGGCATCACAATCAATGGCCTCCCGGCCCTCATAACAATACATAGCCAATCATCTAGCTCTAATGTATATCTGCGGAACTACGCCGCCAAAGATGCATCATCATCAGCATCAGGACTCTCAGTCCTCAGTGTGAGACCAGAACTCACACCCGTGTCATCCCATCGGGAGCTACCCCTTACGCATGGATGCACGTATATGGCACCTCCGAGAATAGGCTTCAACCGCGACGGGACCACCTATCTCTTGGTCTTAAGGGATCATCATCACCCTTTACGTGAGCAAACCAAACTAGGAGGTGCGCTCTTCTCCTAGGGAGGTCCATATCTATCTAACTGGCCAGAAGATCTATTCAACAAGTAACCATACATACAAAGCATAGAAGCATGCATACATATCATTATGAGAAAGCAACAACCAATTCAATGCATGCATCATGAATGCAACCATCACTCCCTCGGAGTATGGTGGAACACAACAGTGGGAAACACTCCCAAGAAATCAAGAACTTACCTGGCAAAGCCGTGCTCTGCAGTTCAATCCCTGAACGGTGGTCTACGCCACTGACACCCTCGGTGTCACGCCCTATACAAGGCATATAAGCAATCAGACACCAATTCAACCATACAAGGCATAAACCTCTGAGTCATCTATCTTAAGGTTATCAGAGCTAATCAATTTACTAGACAACTCATAGACCCTCAGCGGTCTATCTCGGCCTAACCAAGGCACTAGAGTCTCCACAAGACTCGATACAAGCCAAAACAAAGAGCTCAAAGCTCTATACAGGCCAATACTCAAGATTATACAACATGGCTTGAACGGTTTCTTCCACACAACATCATCGTTCCTAAAGCCTCTCAAGCACATAAAAGCAAAATTCAAGGCTCATGCATGTTATACCATCATCAAAATAACCCAACATTCTTCCTACACATGCATTTCTCAGAGCCAAGAACCAAAGTCCATGAAACTAACATATCAAAGCTAATCCTTCATCACAACAACTTTCTAAGCATACTATTCTAAAGGACCCAAGCCTAATTCCAGCTCTAGCTCAAAAGGGTCATTATTCATCCCAAAGCCAAAATCACAAATCAAACGGTAAAACTCGAGTTTCTTACCTCTAAGATGACAAGGAAGGCTAATGGACCACTTCCCCAAGCTTGGGTGTCCAAGAATCGCCTCTTTTCCTCGCCGAGCTCGAGTTTTGTGAAGTTCTCTAGAGAAAACGATCTCTCCGTTTGATGATTTTTAGGCAAAAGTGATGAAGGATTCTAGCTCATTGGAAGGTTCCCTACAAGTTTCATGTTGAAAGGGAAGTGTTTTGATGAAGTTTGGTGAAGATATGGACCTTCCCAAGCTCAACAATGGCGGAATAGGGCCAGAGGAAGAAGAAAGAAGGTTTTTGGCCTCCAAAATCGCATGAATGACCTTTTATAGTGGCCCTCTCAGAGGTCTCGCGCTGATGGCGCCACTCTGGCGCTACCGGCACCACATTCCAGAGAAAATTGGCTTCCTGGAGCACTTATGGCGCTACCAGCACCACTCTGGCGCTACTGGCGCCAGTTCCCAGTGCATCTAGCGCTGATGGTGCCACTCTGGCACTACTGGCGCCAGATTCCAGTGGAAAATGGTCATCCTGCAGCAATTTCACGCTACCAGCGCCACTCCCACGCTACCAACGCCACTCCCACTCTATCAGCTTGAATATCACGCTACCAGCGCCAAACTCCAGTCGTCGCTAATTCCGTCACTAATGCTTTTTGCGACCGAAAATTGAAAATTTAAAACTTCTCTTTCTTTTTCTTTTATTTATTTAGCCTTAGTTATTATAATGTGGAAACATCTTGTGTATATGACATGCAATATGGCTCAAAAATCTGTTAGGCAAGATGGAGCAACAACAACTCGGTGCGACTGTGATACGAGTTGACAATAAATCAGCAACTGAGTTAGCAAAGAACCCAGTGAATCATGAGAGAAGCAAACACATTGATATTCACATTCACTTCATCTGAGATCTTGTGAAGGAAGGAAGTGTGGAATTAGTGCATGTGGCAAGTCGGGATCAAGTCGCGAATATCTTCACGAAATCGCTATCGATGATACTTCTCGACAACTGCAAGAAATTGATCGGCATGAAGGATGACAGAAGCTTTTAAGTTTACGGATGAGTTTTGTTGAATAAACTTAAAAGTTTAATGTGTTTAATTAGCAATTTTGTGTTTAGGAAAATGAAAGGTCAAGAGTCAACAATGATGGTAGTTTATGACTATGAATAACTATAATGGGTTTTGATTGTAGTTTATGACTATGAATGACTATAATGGATTTTGATTGTGGGTTATGACTATTAATAGGATTTAAGCTTTTTAAATTCTTGAAGGGTATATATTGTCTATAAATAGATCATAGTAATGTTTGACAAAATGAGAAAAAAAAAAGAGAAAGAAAAGAGAAATAAGTTAAATAAAATTTTCTCTAGAAATTATTTTCTCCACCAACTCTCACAATATAAATTTTTTCAATTCTCCAACTCATTCTCTCCAATTATGCCATAGAGAAGTCAAAACATGATGAGATGAAAGATAATGAGATAACAAAAGAAAAGAATGAATATGGGGACACTCCTTTGCATGAGGCTGTCTACAGTGGTGATGTTGGTGTGGTTAAAGAGATTTTACTTGTGGATAATGATGTGGTCTATTATTTGAACAAATCATGGCAATCACCGCTGTAATTGGCAGTTTTGAGAGGAAATAAAGAAATTCTGAATCGTTTATTGGAAATTTCATTCCCCGTAGATAAGCCACTTCCACAACAGTTCATTGGAAACTCTCCATGGCATGCAGCCGTACAGAAACGGGATCCTGGTATTCCTTCTTTACTCTTCATTTTTTTTTTTATTTTCACATATTGTATTTTAATTAAACACTTGTTTCATAAACTTATGGAGCTGGGTTTATAAATTTGAACCTGGGGTCCTGGTAATTTTTTATAAATTTTGATACAGCCGTAGGATTTACAATTAATTTGTGTTACGTGAGACCACAAAAAATATAGGTTCAATTCATTCGTTTAAATGTAATTTTTTTTTTTTACTTGTTTTTGTGTAAGTTATGAATTAAACAGATACAAGCTCTCAATCGCAGGTTATAGCAAGTCAACACCCGCAAAATTTTCTTTAAATATGATTTGTTATTTTTAGTTAATTTTACTAATATTTAATTTAGTCTTTATTTTTATTTTTTGCCCACATGTTTGTTTTTAAATTATTATTTTTTATTAACTATATGTCCAACTTAACTGGCCAACTTGCATGTGCCAAGGGAGCTAAACATGAGTGAATAATTTTATGAGCCCATTAGCTTCATAGAGGGCGTTTGACGCATGTGACGGGGATTTGTATTTAACTAGACTTAAAATAGGTTTGGCTGATTGGTCTATCTAGCCTACTTACAATATGAATTACGTAGCATCAAAATTACAATAAGTTAATAAGTTAGAAATAACTTATTATAATAAAACTTAACATAACAATGAACTTGTAATGTTTGAGTCTGTCTCATCTAAATAATCAAATCTAAACTTAAGTTTTAGTTTATTTATTTAAGTAAATTAAATAAACGGACATAATCAAATATTTAATGAGTTAAATTTAAATAGTTTATGAATAGTTTGTTTTCATTTACATTATTATTAGACATACTCGTTATATTAAAAGGCTATACAACTTTTTTATTAGGAAATATATCTTTAATTATTTTGTCCTTAGCAAGCTCCTAATTAAATTATTTTACTTTGTTCTATTCAATTGTCGATCTAATACAACATATAATAGAGAAAAGACCCGAGTCAGTTTATGTTAGGAACGAAGAGGGTGGTACTCCCCTTCATTATGCAGCTTACATTGGTTATGTTGAGGGATTTGATATACTCTTAGAAATTCATTAAAGAAATCAGATCAAATTGTCTTGGGAAGAAACAAGAAGGGTAATCTTCCTATTCATCTTGCTTGCAAAAAAGGTCATGTTGAAGTTGGTAAAAAATTTCCTTCGAAATAAATGGAATGTAAATCCTCATTTCTCAATCAAAAGGGTCAAAACATATTTCACGTTGCTGCAAAGAATGGAGTCATGTGATACAATACCTAATGAGAAATCGGAAGATTGATCAATGCAGTACAAACCAGAAAGACTATGATGGGAAGTGGGAACACACCATTGCATTTGGCTTCAATAAATTTATTTCCTAAAGTTTTATACTTTATTACACAAGATAAGAGAACTAACGTGAATCTCTTGAATAACAAGGGTTTAATGGCTCGAGATATTATTGAGAAAAAGCAAATGGCGATTCGAAAGGCAGGATCGATTAATAATTGATATCTAGGAAAGAAGTGGCTAAGGCCTTATATTGGTTTTCATGCATTAGAGTAATATGTTTCAATAGATGAATTGAAATTATATAAAATGACATGAAATAATATTCATTTTTATCATGTGAGATATGAATATCAATTATAGTTGATATGAAGCATAATATTCTACCATTTGAAATACTCTCTAGGTTTCGTAATGATTATATCTATATAATAGAATTATAATTCTTTTTGTTCATTCTATTTCACTATTCTTTTTCATATGATTTCATTTTATTTATCCTATCATTAGATATCCAATTAATCACAACATAATTAAAGTTCTACTTGTTAATGAATGCATATATAAGTTTTCATGTTAATTTAAGCTCTCTTTTATGAAGTTTTCCAATTTTCATGCAGTTTCTAGCCAATAGTAGAGTATTAAAAGAAGCTAGCTAGTGTCCCCTTGAAAGTGAACGATATATTGCATTCTCATCAACAGCCACCCAAAACGAATTTGAGCTTAAAAGATCTCCTCAACACATTTTTAGTTGTGGCCACTTTGATGGTCACTGTGACATTTGCAGCTGCTTTACCTGTGCCAGGAGGTGTATACAGTTCTGATGACCCAAATCCAAAAAATAGAGGGATGCCAATTTTGGCTCATAAACTATTATTCTGGGTATTTACCACCTCCAACATGATATAGCTATGTATAGCTCTGTTGTTGCATGTGGACTTATGTTGATGGCACTTATTTTTTATAAAAAGTTGGCAACACGAGCAACTATTCTTGCAATGGTTTGTTTGGTTAATGCATTTGTAGCAGTACCAGTGGCATTTATGGCTTCTGTACGTCTAGTTGTGGCTAAAAACTCTATACTTGCACTTATTATATTAATTTGTTATTGGTGGCATGTACATTTTGATCATCTTAATTGTGTCTGTTTCTTGTGTTTTTTCCAGTTGGAATCAGCCTTTTTCTATTTCCTCAAATTGGTAAAGTCGTTCTTTGGGTTTTAATTGCATTAATAGATTACGATGAAAAGCCCGAAGATTCATTTTCTCGAGCGAACGAGGACAAGGGCAAGGAAAAGGGTAAGGACAATATTAATTAGAGTGTGAAACAAGAAAACTATCACATACTAGTTTTTTTTTTTTTTTTTTGCTGAATAAAAAAATTGGGATTTGTTGAGTAATTCAAATACTAGTGTTTATTATATTGCTTTTACCTTCCAATGATAATGAGAATAAAAATTCAAATTTCAGTTTTGTTGTTGAGTAATTTGCTTTTTATGTATGATGTGCAAATGAAACTTGGGATTTGTTGGCAAAAACAATATGACAAGTTAATTAAAGACTGAAAAGTTGATTTTTAGTAAAAAGTTAAAAATTGTTAATTTAACTTACTGAATTAAAAATTATTGATAAATTTATTTTTATATAAATTATTTTTTATTTTATAGATGGAAATATTTTTTATGTTTTAGTTAATAATATTTTAAAAAACGCTAGGAATGAATACAACTCTTTTAAACACACTATCTTATTAATTAAAATTTATTGAAGACTATTAGGAGTATATTTTTTAACACTAAAAATTATTATTTGATTTAGGATTACAACATCAATTGTCACGGTAAATAAAAGTGTCACACGTATATTAGAAGAAATGACTCACTACAAACAATATATTATGGAGTTATTTGAAATTTAAAACCTAAGTTATCAATTAATTGTATAAATCATGCACAAGAGATTACGTAAATAAATCTAAAATCTTGTAGAATCGATTTAACCACAAATCATGCAAACAAAATGATGCAGATCGTAAAATCTCAAATTTTAAAAATAATCGCAAATCGTATTAGCAAATCTTCCACGGCACCAGAAAAGAACATGAAAGGGCTCTACCATTATGGTCTCAGGAAAACTGCATAGCTGCTCTGACTAAATTTTGCAAAAAAAAAAAAAAACATAATCTTAGATTGATAGTCATGGCTTCAAAAACTATCATTTCTTTCAAATTCTTTTCTCCCAGATTAACTTTATTTTTTTATGATCCGTTTCTGACTATTAAGATTAAATCTAAAAGCATAATACACGAAATTGATTTATATCACAACCTTTTATTACTTTATACATTTTATAAAATTAATAAATATAATAATTATGGATAAATAGTCATTTTTATTGATGAATGTGTAGAAGACTAATAAATTCGTCATCAAAAAATAAAAATTCAAATTTTAGTTCCTTAAAGTAAAAAAAGAAATGTGACAAATTCATTTATCTGTTAACTTTTATCTATTATTATTAATGAAAGAGCTTAGGTGACACATAGGTAAAAAATGTCACAAAAATAATTCTCAACATGACTGCTCAATAAATTAGACCAAAATGTCATAAGTTACCATTGAAGTTGGAATACTTTCAAAATTAGCTGGAGATTGTTCAACTTGTGGAACATATTGAAAACAGTTTATCTCATCCTACAAATATGTAACATCTAACATAAATAATTTTTAAGTAACAATAAAAATAATTAATCAAATTTTAAAAAATATGTCACTAATATTGTTGTGGTTGCATTTGAGTTATAATGTTTATTAAAGTAATTATGTTTATTAATCAATATTATACTTATTATTATATTTGTTCTAACTCATGTTTGCTTCCTTGTTTTTTTAAGCGTTCATTGTAATGTTATGCTTGTAACGATAAAAAAAAGGGAGAAGGTGAATATTAAATTATATTTTACCCTTAAATGAATTTTGATATAAAAAATTAGTCCAATTGAAACCTAGTGACATTTTGATCCAAAAAAATTGACATTTTGGTCTAATGAAAAATTACTAACATTTTGGTCCAATGATAACTTACTGACATTTTGGTCCAATGAAAATGAAATAACATTTTTTATCCAAAAAAATTAATGAGATTTTGGTCCAATTGAAAATTACTTACATTTTTGTCCAATATATTTAACTGTTATGTTAACAATCATTTTTGTAATATTTTTATCCATCTGTGTCATATATGCTCTTTCATTAATGACAACAAACGAATGGATAAATTTGTCACATTTTTTTACTTTTGCGGACTAAAATTTGAATTTTCATCTTTTGGGAATGAATTTGTCAGCGTACTACATATTCAGATACGAAAATGACTATTTATCCTAAAAATTATTATCAATTTAATCATTATTTAATAGACATTAATTTAATATGTATGGACTGGTTTTTTATTGGGTTTTTTTTTTTTGCTGAATTGGTACTTTTATTGGTTAAATAATTTGTTTAAGATAGTTTCTCTTTTAAACATTGTTCATAAATTTGTCTTGAGATTTAGCTATCAAAATTAAAGAAATCTAAAAAAGTTGGTAAGTCAACCAGGAAAAAAAAATATTGCAGTCACCGTAGAATCAACAAAGCAATTAATTAATTAAGATAGTCAAGTTGACCTTTTAATAAACTCGATCTGCCACTTGGGCTTGGCCTCGCTGTCACAAACCAAGAGCGTGTCAGTATTCGAACAGTAATGTGAATTTAAATTTTATTATATTTGAAGTCTTCCGTTCTTCGCGGTGTGTGAACGGAAATAAATTAATCTAAGATCTAAGCATTATCAATTAATGAATAAAATGGTTAAAAAAACTGACTTCAAGTCAAGAAAGAGTTATATATATGCACCGAATAATGCTTAACAACCATTTACTTTCACACACAATTACCATCCTTTGACAATGGTACGTAGATGCAAATTAATTATTTAATTCATTAATAAAATAATTTATAGACAGACGCATCACAAATTACTTAAATTTATATATAGGTATTGTAGGTTTACATCTGTTCAGGTACATTACAACCTTAATCTTTCTGGGTTTAGTGTATTTGATTAAGGTGTTAATTAATCAATTAACATATATCTATCTAGTTAATTGATTAAGTTACTACCTAAAATCATGAATCATGTGCGGATTCCTATCGACCCAGATGATGCAAGTTGGAAAGAGAGATGCAGCAAGAGGATGAAGGAATTGGAGAATAGACAATTCCCAAGTCAAAATGCAGCATCACAACCAGAACTAGTGCATAAGGAGCTTGTTGGGAAGAGAAAAGTTATGACATCTGAGTTGTATCAAGCAGTAGAAAAAGGAGACGTGGAAAACTTCGTCGACGCGTTGCAGCGAACATGTGATGGAAGTAGAACACCCTTGCATGCTATTTTCGATCAAGTTACCTGCGCAGGTGATTCATTGCTTCATTTGGCAGCAGATCATAAGGGGAGAGAAAAGATCGCGGAGTTGATTTGTGATCAATTTCCTGAGCTTCTTATTGCATTGGGAGAAACATAAGAGGAGATACTCCACTTCATGTTGCTGTGAGGTCCAAGAACTCTACTCTAGTCAAGTTAATTCTCTCCCATTATGCAAGAAAGAAGACAAAACATGATGGGATGAGAGAGAGAGAGATAACAAGAGAAACAAATAAGTATGAGAACACTCCTTTGCATGAGGCTGTCTACAGTGGAGATGTTGGTGTGGTAAAAGAGATTTTACTTGCAGATAACGATGTGGTTCATTATTTGAACAAGTCAAAGCGATCACCACTGTATATATCAGTGGTGAATGGGAAGAATGATGTGCAAATTCTGAATCTTCTATTGAAAATTCCATTTCCTGCGGATCTTCCAGAGTGCCTTGGAAACTCTCCACTTCATGCAGCCCTGTCAGAACGCAAGCCTGGTATGCAGCATTCTTTTACACCAGATTATTTTTTTCGACATTAATGTCTATATTTAAGATTTATGGTTAAAATAAAATTTTGGGTCTCTCATTTTAATTTTTAGTTTCAGTTTAGTATCTTAAGTTTCAAAAAAAAAAAATTTGGTGACTTAAAAGAGTTAAAGATTTTCTATTTGACCAAAATAGTTATTTCGTCAATTCTTTTAACTTGTATTAATTTCGACTGAAATCACATTTTTTTTCATAATTAATTTTCCAAAATAAAAACAATTTGGTGTAACATATAGTTTAAGATTAAAATAAAAAAAAATTAAACTTAAAGGTCAAACTAAAACTAAAAATTAAAATAAGGGACAAAATTGTAATTTCACTTTTAATTAATATAACACTTATTTCAAACTATATTTATATTTATATTTTATTTTATTTAAAAAGAAAATGAAACTGGTTTGTTAGCTTACGCTTTAGGCATATCTTTTGTTAGAGTTTGTTAGTTGTCTTTATGTTTCTCAAAAAAGTTTAAACATGCAAGTTGATTGTATTATTCACAATTTCCGTGAGGTAAAACTAGCATAAATATAGGTCCGTCTAAATGTAGGTTTTATGGCTTATTCTGCATAAGTTTTGGGTTGAATAGGTTGAAGTCTGTGCATGTAAAGTTTTCTTAAAGAATAAAATTTGTTATTTTTTGTTAATTTTACTATTTTTTAATCTTTTGTCTCCTATGTGTGTTTTTTTAATTAACTATCAAGGAGATGAACATGGGAAAACAATTTTATTATTTCATAACCTGGTCTAACACTAGCGTGTTTGATTTCAGGTTTTAAATGTAATTTTTCATGTTTTAGATGCGATTTTTAGAAGCTATTAGTTAATAATATAGTTTCCACAAAATTGAATAAGCCTAAATTAAAGAGGCTGAGCTAACGTGCATAGTTGAACACTTAGCCCTACTTGAAAGACCGAGAAAATTACTAAAATAAGATATAGAAATACCTTAGTACAATAAAGTTTACGATAAAAATTATTTACATAAGTCAAGAAAACATATAAAAAGATTATTATGAGCCTAAATATAAGTTTTAGAATAAACTCTCCCAAATACCACCGTAAATAAGAAAAATCAGGTATATTTATATCTTAAAAGAATACAATATATTTTTATTAGAAAAAGTATTTTATAATAAATATTACTTATTTAATATTTAATTATTAAATAATTAAAATTTTAAATAAAATATATTTAACATTCTACAATTTGTCCTTAGTAGGCCCCTAATTTATTATTTTCTTTGTTTTGTTCAACTGTAGCTCTAATAAAAGAGATATTAGACAAAAGACCGGAGCTAGTTTATTTAAGGGATGAGCATGGAGGTACTCCCCTTCATTACACAGCTTACATTGGTTATCTTAAGGGATTTTGTATGCTGGTAGAAAATGCATTTAAGAAATCAGATCAAACTGTCTTGGAAGGGAACAAGAAGGGTCATCTTCCCATTCACCTTGCTTGCAAAAGGGGTCATGTTGAGCTGGTAAAATATTTCCTTCAAGAAAAATTTGTTACAAATCTTTATGTTCTCCTTCTCCTGAATCAAAAGGGTCAGAATATTCTTCATGTTGCTGCAAAGAATGGAAGAAATAATGTGGTACTATATTTGTTGAAAAATTTGAAGATTGATGAATCTATTATAAACCAGAAAGACAATGATGGAAACACTCCATTGCATTTGGCTTCAATAAATTTATTTCCTAAAGTTTTATACTCTATTTCACAAGATAAGAGAACTAATGTGAAACTCCTGAATAACGACGACTTAACAGCTCAAGATATCGTTGGTCTGGCAATGAAAAATCAAATGACGATTCGAAAGGTATGGCTACATGTTGCACAGAGTGTAAAATGTTTCATGGGATGAAAAAAAGATAATATAAAATGACATAAAATAATATTAAATTCTATCATTTGAGATATGGATATCAATTGCTTTTTTTAGTTTCATCATGAATACATCTAAACAGTAGAATTATAATTTTGCATTTTCTTTTCATGCTATTTCACTGTATTCTAATATGTGTGTATATATATATATATATATATATATATATATATATAATTCTATTATCTAACCTTCAATCATAACTTGAAATAACTAAAAAATTAATCTAATGGTGTAAAATTTTATTTCATTCACATAAATGAAAGTATCTAATGGAAGAAGTGATATTTGATTTCTATCATATATAAAATTTTCTTGAATCAAAAGCTAAATTAGTCTATGGGGATTGAAAGACATCTATAATCTCTAATCAAGGGAAAAAAATCACAACCTGATATTCTACTTGATGCATAACATCAAATGTTAATTTCAACTTTCTTTTCTTAACTTTTCAAATTTCCATGTAGTTTCTAGCCAAACGAGTATTGCAACAAGCTAATGTCCCCTCGAAGGTAGACGACATGTTGCTTCCTCAACATCAACAACTACCTAAAACAGATTTGAGCTTAAAAGATCTCATCAACACATTTTTAGTTGTGGCCACATTGATGGTCACTGTGACATTTGCAGCGGCTTTCACTGTGCCAGGAGGTGTATACGGTCCTGATGACCCAAACCCTAAAAATAGAGGGGTGGCAGTTTTGGCTGATAAACCATTTTTCTGGGTATTCACCACTTTCAACATGACAGCTATGTATAGCTCTGTACTTGCATGTGGACTTATGTTGATGGCATTGATTTTTTATCATAAATTGGCAACACGAGCAACTATCCTTGCAATGGGTTGTTTGGTTCTTGCATTTTTATTCGTACCAGTGGCATTTATGGCTGCTGTACGTCTAGTTGTTGTTAACAACTCTGCACTTGCCCTTCTAATTACTGTCATTGGAGGTGTGTACACTTCCCTCATCTTGGTGGGTCTTTTAGGATTTTTCCCAGTGGGAATTCGCATTTTTCCATTTCGTCAACTTGGTAGGTTCATTCTTTGGATTCTAATTGCATTAATTGACTATGATAATAAGCCTGAAAATCCATCTTCTGATCAGAAAGCGAGCAAGGACAAGGATGATTAATTACAGGAGTACGTGTAATTAGATGAGCTTGGGTAACAAGGATATAAAACTAATGAAACTATATCTAGCATTTATGATATTGTGTTTTTGGGGAGTAAATGTGAATGGGAATGGCAATTAAAATTTCATATTTGTTGTTGAGTAATTTTCCTTTGTGTATGATGCAAATGAAACTTTGGTATTTGTTTGACAAAACAAATTGAGAAGTTCATTGAAATAATTGTCTTTCAGGAGGTGTATTTAACAATTGTCTTCAAATTCTAGACATCCTTTGATAGGGTGTTAGTGGATTGGATCATCAATATACAAAATAAAAAATATTTAATTCAATCACTTTAATTTTCTTAAATAATCATGAAATCAATTTGATTCAAAATTTAAATTCTACTTGATCTGATCTAATTTAAAACGAGTATGATTAGATTATTTTTTATGTTAATCTTTTGTTTTTTTTAGGAAAAATATTAAATAAATGGTAAGTTATATAATAAACATATTAAAAAATATATCAAACTAACAGAAAAAGATGCTAATTGATGAGGAGGAAGAATCTAAGACAGTGAAGACAACCGTGGAAGATGATTAATTCAATGCAAGCGAACCAATCTGTTGATTGTTTTCTTTCACGATAGACATGGTTGAAATTGAGAAGGCCATGGTCTTTCTTTGAATGATCAACTATGATCGATCAAAGAAACATAAGGGTGCCAAAGGGGTTGATCATGATTAATAAGATCCAAGGTCACAAGTGAATTTGATTCACATTCAACAATTTGATCATGATTGTTGTCCTTGAAGACTGCATCATTTGAGCTTGTCTAATATCCATCACCATAAAGTCTAGCTAGCCTATCATCAAGATTGAGAGCACCCTCCAAACTTGACGAGATTGAGGACAGTCACGAAGCATATTTAGACTGTTCTCCTCCACCGCACCACACCTGCGACAAGAAGCATCAAACAATAGAATGTGCTTCATATGTCTTTAAATCATCCTTAGAATGATTCACCAAAAATAATCCTTACAATGTGTTTAGCAGAGAAAAAAAAAAAGGGGTGAATGAAAATGCAAAAGAAAAAAATAAAATAAATGAAAATATATGAGAAGTAAAATAAAATCTAAAGATGTTTGATTTAAGAGAAATAAAAGAAAAAAAATAGAGAAAAGAGAAATAAAAAATACTAGACAATGAGCGTGGGGTGGCAGAGAACATGTCCATTCCTTCTTACTTATTACAACCATAATCGATTATGATTTGCTTTTTTTAAGTGAAAATTGATTATTTTTTTATATAAGAACATGTCCATTCCTTCTTACTTAATTTCCCAATTATTTATTTATTTATTTTCTTCCTACCAAATGGAAGTAGTCGTTAATGTGACAATGAGAGTGGGGTGGTAGAGAAATTGAACAGTGGGCAAGTTAACGAGAAAAAATAAATATATATCGCAGTTTCCATAAAATCAACAAAACAAAATAATCCAAACATGGTCTATGTAGTTTACGTTATTCTTTTTTATATTCCATAAAGTTTACCTTTTACTCTTAGCTATTGGCTTGGCCTGTCTGTCCCAAACGAACATCGTCGACATCTCACGTTCTTCTATATGGAGATAAATTTAGGATTAAAGCATCAGTGCGTTACAACTCATGAGTATAATGATTGTAAAAAAAAAATGCACCTAATAATGCTGCCAGTCACACTGTACTACCACACATCACCATATCATAGCATAGATGCATATAGATGTGCATTCATTATTTAATTCATTGTTAAAATAATTAATAGAAAGATGTATTATTTTATCCTTAATTTATACTGCTTCTTTTTTAATTATAAGATTTTTTACAAATTTATTTATCTTTTTTTTATAAAATTATTTACTAATTTTTGTATTCATTAATTATTTTTTTTCTATATATTCTAATTTAATTATTTTCTCTTTAAATATTAATAAAAATAATTAAATGAATAGAGAAGCATAAAGAGTCATTTTTAAATGATAATATAAATAATTAATATATTTAATGTATTAATTAAACTAATTATTTTTAATTGAAAAAGTCTTATTATTAAAAACGGATGGATGGAGAATAAAGCTATGAGGATTCATGTGTTGCCATTATTATTACCTTACAACCTTATATATCTTTTCTGGGTTTAGTACATTTGACGAAGGTGTTAATCATTCAGCTTAAATCATGGATCCTGATCATTTGAAAATTCCTATCGAAGATGATGCAAGCTGTAAAGAGAGACCCTAAACTGAAGAAGACACAATTCTCAAGTCAAGATGCAGCCTAGCTCAGACCCTTGACTACTGCATAAGGAGCTTGTTGGAGAGAAAACTATTCTGATTTCTGAGTGTATAAGGCTGTTGATGAAAAGGGAAATGCGGATAACTTTGTTGATGTGTTTGAGCAAGAATGCAGACAAAGGAAATTGAATTTGTCTGATATCTTTGAACAAGTCACTGAGACAAGAGATACATTGCTTCATGTGGCAGCAGATAAGGGGAGAGAAAAGATTGTAGAGGTGATTTCTATTGTCACTTTCCTGAGCTTCTTATTAAGAGAAATGTAAGAGGTGACACTCCACTTCATGTTGCTGTGAACCACATTCTTTCCCAATATGCAATAGTGAAGTCAATACATGATGATGTGATGAAAGATAAAGAGATAACAAGAGAGAAAAATGAACTTGGGGACACTCCTTTGCATGAGGCTGTCCAAAGTGGAGATCTTAGTGTACGTGGTTGAAGTCATTTTACAAAGAGATAAATATATTGTCCATGAATTGAACAAGTCTAGGTGTTCACCCTGTTTTTGGCAGCTGCTAGTGAGAAGGTGGAAATTCTGAATCTTCTATTGCAAATTCCATTCCCTGCAGATCAGAAGCTTCCTCAGTTCTTTAGAAACTCTCCACTCCATGCAGCCATGCATACTGAAACGGAATCCTGGTACTCCTTCTTCACTCCAAATAATTTGATTTTTTTGCTCACGTTTATGATGATCGATTATATTTATGGTATGTTTTAACTAAGTACTTAGTTCATAAACGTAGAACTGGATTTATAACTAAGATACAAAATCTAGCTCAATTAATTAAATAAGATATGTGAGTTGTTATAAATTACATATCTTTGACTCATAGCTATAAAAATAAAAAAATAAAACAAAAAAATCTGTGTTTATAAGTTTAAGCTAGACCATAAAAATAATGAGTTTGGATCCTCTCCCACTGATGTCTCCACATCCTCTCTCCAGCAACAAGCATAAGTACATAACTAGTGGATATATGCATTGATTGATATGCTGCTAGCATATAGGAGTTTTTAGGCTAAAAGAATCAAGAAATCAATCATAAAGTATCAATAAATATTAGAATAGGTGAAAGTTTCATCATTTCTATCTTTATCACTTATTCCATGTATTTTTGATATTAGAAACCAAGAAGAGAAGAAAAGAAAGCAAAATAAAGAAGCCAAGAGTTTTTCTGGAGTCTGGCGCCATTCGCGCCAAGTCTTGCGTCATCCGCACCACAGGCCTTAAATAGAGCAAAATTCACTGCCAACTGACGCCAGTCGCGCTATACTTCACGCCAATCGCGCCACATATAGGAAATAATGCAATTTCTACTGTCATCTCACACTATTAGCATGATATGTGGCGCCAACAGCGCCAGGATATTATCAACTTGAGAAGTGGCGTCATTCGCGCCAGCGACACGTGACTTCAATATACAAATTTCTGTTGCACGAGTTTGGGGGATTTTGGATAGATTGGATGACCTAAATATAAATAGAGGTTTAAAAGACTAAAGAGGGGGTTCCACAAGAGAGTTAGGGGGCAGTTGCATTGAAAGAGATAGAGGAAAGCAATGAAAGATTGTGAAGGGATTCAAGGAAGCAAGATTGAAGGGTTTACTTCTTCTTCTTATTCTTTTCTTTCTTCATTTAAATACACTGTGTTTATGCTCTTGAAGCCAAGCATGAATAGGCTTGGCTAATTTCTTTATTGTGGTTAGGGTCATGAACCTTATGTGAACTCATTTGTAATTGATTGATGCTATGATTCTTTTATGCTAAAGTTATTTTATTTTATCCTGTGTTGAATGAAGTATATCTTTGTTAGAATTGATCACTCTAATGAAGTTCTTAGGGTTAGGGCTCGCAATAGGAATATTGGGGCTTTAATTTCTGAATGTGGTAAAATAACAATTGGTTCATTTCCTAGGGATTGGAATGCATCATTGCAGATAAATTGATATATCATTTTAATGCTTAATCTAAGGAAGATTACTGAGAAATTAGGATCTTTGTTTGGGTTAAAGAGTTAAAGTTACTAAGAAATTAGGGTATAACTACTATTGTGTTAAGATATATTTTCTGAATAACTAGGATAAGTGAATATAGGAATCAATTCAAGTAAAGAAGGTAGGGATTAAAAGGTGAATGTGTCTTGACTACAATTCTTTCTCATTAATTCCTTAAATCCAAATATTATTTTGTGTTTATAGTATTTTTAATTCTTATATTCTAAATTTAATTGTTCTTAGTTCAAGATACGAAACTCATTTCATAAACATTTGTTGATCTTTTAGTGTCTCAATCCTCATGGAGACGATACTCTATTTATTACTTTATTACTTAGAACGATCGATGCACTTGCCGAACACGCAATATGCATCCATGCAATGGTTAAAAAAAAAAGTCAAGAGCTATATCAAAATATTAAAAATTAATAATAATTAGAATATATTTGGAAGCCTCCACCAGAGCTTAAGCCCAAGACTTCATTGCCTGGATTTAAGGTTATGAGCGGTTTGACAATGGTGTTTCATGATGACAACTCGTAAAAAAATTGACGTTTCTTTTCTCTTTACTTTGCTTACGGGTTAAAAATCTATATGGTTGTAATTTGTAACAGTTTATGTGAATTCTAATTCTCTATTTTTTTGAGTTCGAACACCTATTATTTTTTAGTTCGGATACTAGTTTGATTTTTTTCATATACTTTCTTGAATCTTGATTCGTCTTCTTTCTTCAAGAATTTTTTTTTAGTTGATGAATAGATCGAATCGGTGTCGGCCATGGTTTTACTTGGTGACATCAATCCAACACTGTGAAGAAGAAAGTGAAATTTAATGAAGATCGTTAGATGTTTATCTAAAGGCTCTAATTTATTTTAATTATTTTTTGAACTTGATTGTTTTTTACCATTGGATACATAGGGGTGACAAAATGGATGGATAAAATAATTTTTAATTTCAATAATAATAAATCGAATCAAAATAATTTATGAATTTATTGTAATCTATTAAAAATTTAGTCAAATGTTATATTTACTCTTGTTTTTTCTAAGTGCGTTGTCCTTTTTTAATTTAATTTGGTTGTCCTTTTTTAATTTAATTTGGTTATGGCTTAAATGACCTTTTTTTAATCTTATTTTTTCTCTCACATTGTTACACATTCTTCCCATGTGATAATACACTCATTCCAAGACAACAAACACACCCTCTCTCTTTCATTAGAGTTGCTCCTCTATTTCAGTCTCTTTATGCCGTTTAATTCAATATTGTGTTTCGATCTTTCTTGTTTGCTTGGTCAATCTTTTTGTTTAAAATTAGTGTTTTTCATCATCAAACTATCAAAGATGGTATGTTTGTTTTTTTTTTTTTTTTTTTGTAATTTATGTATAATTAAAAGAAAAAAGTTGTGAAGGATCTTTTAAATGCATTTATTTTAAAATTTTTCAAAAAGTAGTTTCCAGATTAGATTTTGTATTTTGGAAAGTAGTTTCCCACTTTCCAAAATACAATATGTAAAAACGTATTCTAAAAGATCAGAAATTAATTTTTTAGGAATTTAGTATGTAGGTATCGAACTATTGAACCAGTCAGATGAGTGTAATTTTCATAATAACTTATCCTTGAAACAAAATACATTTTTAGGTAAAGGCTATCTGGTATGCCGAATACCCTATTGGTATAAATTCACTTAGTTTTTTTTTTTTTTAGAAAACAAATTTAGCATTTGACTCCTAAATGATCATTTAAGTTAGACTTTATTCAACTGTAAAGTGATTAATTACATATATTAATCAAGTAAGCAACACCAGTTAACATGTTCCCCTTTTTTGTTTTATATTTAATAAAAGCATAAAGGAAGTTATAAATCTCAAAATAATATGATGGAACACGAAACTGCATAATAAATATAAGCAAGTTTCTTAAAAATATAAATGTAAGAAATCAAAATCTTAATTTGTTTAAACATTTTTTAAGTAAATTTTTTTAGGATAAAAAATATAAGAAATTAAAATCTTAATTTGTTTTGATTTATAGAGTGCAAACTTTTTTATTTGAAATTGATACTATTTTCATCACATGAAAAAGTTCAATTTTGTTTTTCATTTAAATTGAGTATACATAAAGTAATGTGTATATATAATACCAAAAAATGTGGTAGTTAAAACACTTTGTATAAAATCACTAGTTACAAGTTAAAACAAATCCTAAATGTAGATTAATTTCATATGTGCTTCATTTAGTATAGGAGTGGTTTGGTATGAAGGAGAGAAAGGGGAGGAGGGAAGAGTGATTTGGAATAAAGGAAAAGGAAGGAAAATTTAGAAATAAAACACGAGTCTAACCGAAAAAATTTCTTCTCAAAAGTATTGATTTGAGAAGAAATAAGTACTATTCACTTTATTTTCTATTAGTCCTCCTCTTGATCATGGGTGTTTTTCAAATTTTTCACCAAATCATAGAAAAAAATAATAATATTTACCAAAACATATATGTATCAATTTTATTTACCAAATGGTACATGTTTACTTTTCACAATATAAATTTGGATTGAGAAATCCGAATTTATATTATGTTTTTTTTTATTTCAAAACCTAGTTAAGAATTCGGGTTCCCCTAAACCGAATTCTTAACTTTTTTTTAAAGATAATAAAATAATAAAAATAAATAATTTTATTCAAAAATAATAAATTAAAAAATGTAAATAAGAACAAATTAAATAAGTAGTATTTTAACATGTGTACTTGCGCATGATAATTATTTAATTTTGATAATTAATATTTTTATTATAAAATTATAATATAATGAAAGTTTGAGATAAAAAATATTATAAGATAATTTATTTTAACTATTGATGACTTATTTAAAAATATATTTAAAAAGATATTAGCAAAAAACTGAAAATAATACATTAAAGAATATAAGAAATTGACAAAATCCCTAAAATAAAGATTAAATTAAAGCATATAATTTTATAACATAAATAATAAACTAATACATAAGACTAAATTACTTGACTAGAACTTTATAACATAAATAGTAAACAATTTAATTTTTTATTTTATTTTTATTTGTATAATATAGCTAAGATATACTAATTAATTTTCTCATTTTTTTACAACCAATAATCAACATTATTTATAATAAATTAAACAAATATAAATATTAATTTATATTAAATTATCATTTTTCTATTATATATATATATATATATATATTAATATAAACCTTAAAAAAATAGCATAAAATAAAAATAAAACATTCTTTAATTTTTTTATTTTCGAATAAAATTATTAATGTTTACTATTTTTGAATAAATTATTAATTTTTATTATTTTTGAATAAATTATTTTTTATTATTTTATTATCTTAAAAAAATAGTTAAGAATTCGGGTTGGAGGAATTCGAATTCTTAATTAAGTTTTGAATTTTTTTTTTTAAAAAGTACAGCCTAAATTCAAGTTTCCCTAACCCAAATTTATATTATGAATAATAAACATGTATCATTTAAATAAAACTAGTACATGTATATTTTGGTAAATCATTTAATCAAAATTAGTACATGTATGTTTTGTTAAATATTATTTTTTTATGTATCATTTGGTGAAAAATTTGATATTTTTAGTTGTAAGGATAGAATAGTATTTTTGTAAATTATTAATTTTTTTTATTATTTTTATTTTTTCTTATCAACTCACTTTAATTTAAATATTTCTCTTCTATTTTATTTTATTTCATCTCAATCAAATAACTTTAATTTCTACTCTAATTTTTTATTTTCTCTTCTCACCTATCATTTTTCATTCTTTTCTTTTCTCTTTTTACAACCACCCTTAATGAATGTTTGGAATAACATCATTGCATTGCTTCCATATTTGGACAAAAATCCAAACATGTTAAAAGAAGGAAAATCAAAAGAATAAAAAATTAAAACTAAAACTACAGAACAGAAGAACATATTTTTTTTATTTTTTTTAAAAAAACTAAAACAAATAAAACAATTCATTACCATCCGTTTTTTCCCCCTATAGTCCAAACAAAACACAAGTCTATGAACTTAGACTACCACTAGCATGTGTAGAAGGGAAAGCTACATAGACAAGTAGTTCTGAACCTGTGAGTTTTTCTTCCCAAATGGGAAAGGAAATTATATAATTTCTGAATTTTCAAGGGCCATAAAGCCTGGCAAAAACAAAAGAGAGAATCAGGCCAATCTTCTACGCCCTACCATGTGGTTAGGACAACCCGTAAAGTCTGATCATACCACAGGCTAACAGATGTTGGACTAAGAAAAAGGTAACCAAAGACTACTGTCTATTCACCACATTTTTCTCCTCTCTTTTCTTTTTTATTGTTGTTTTTTAAATATTTTTTTTGATAAATATTAATTTATTAATTTTATTAAAAATATCAATTTGAAAAATTCAAATTTATAATTCTTTTATTGACAAATATTATTTATTAAAATATTAATTTTTATTAATAAAGAGAATTGAATATGCAATCTTTCTTATCTTTTTTCTTTTAATTATTTAACTTATTTTATATTTTTTTCTTTTATTATTTTCTAACCATTAAATCAAGTTATATCTCTTTCAAAGAATTCATTCAGTTGAGGTACTCATTTCTAGGAGGCCCATCATACATGTTACTCTAGTTTTATTATATTCAATCTTTTGTGTATCTCCCTAACGTGTCCAGTTATTTTTAAATATATAGTATGGTGTGATTGAGAAAGATTTATGCTGTGTGCTTAGTGCTGAATAAAATCCAGTCAATTAACATGAAAGTGGAACTGTATGCCCTCTTTAACGACCACTACTCATATACTTTATTGAAAGTAACCCGGGTTACTTTTTAGTTGCATTTAAGTAATACCACACTCTTTTGAGTAGACATCGTAATTCATGGGCATTTGTTGCTTTTATTCTTGTATTCAAATATTGTTTCGTTAAGAAATTAATTATCTTGCAGCCACTTTGTCTGGAACCACAAGTACAAGTGAGAAACTGTGACTTTGTTCGTTGTGGAAGACGGTTTAAAGTTGCAATATTTCACTTGAATAATGATTTTTATATATATATATATATATGCATGGTCTTAAGAATTCGCATTGGATCTATCTTAATTATATAAAATTATCTGTGAGAAATTATATTTTATTTTGATTATATTATTATTTGATGTGAGATCTTTAATATATTTTTTCACATCAAATATTTCAAGTGTAAAACTTGAAGGATTAGACATTTATTAATAATTCGATGACAAGAGACTCAATCCAACATCAATTATTAACATAGACCATGTTGATATTATCTTAGAAGTTAAGATGAAATTTAATACTTTTAAGTATATCACTATTCAATATATAAGATCTCCAACACATAACACATGGTTTTGCAGACATGGTTTTGCAGATATTCTGTAAATGAAAGATCTGGTGCATACTGCATAGCATTCAGTTGAAGAGAAATTTACCAGTTTCTTTCCCCTTTGAATTAATCTTTCCATTAAAGGCATTCCAATCCATCCATATCTTTGTTTGATTTGATGGTTCTAACACGTGGTTGCATATCACATCATTCTCCGATAATCAAGGAATCAAAGAATTATAGTGTGCAAAATAAAATTTATGTACCAAAAAAATATGAAATATAAATATACAAACTTATATTAAATTTCTAGATAGCAAAATCTGCCAATGTGGTTTCAGACTTCAGTGGCATGGCAGCATGGGCAGGGGAAAAGGGAGGAAAATGCAGAACTGTATATTAGTATATAATAATAATACCTGTAATTTCTGTCTGCTGCAATAGTTTATCATTAAGATATTAATAACACTGCAATAGTATAGTACTATATTCACTAACGGTAATTAGATATTAATGAGATTAGAATAAGAACCACTATTTAACTCAGGGAACAGAATTGGTCACAGAGGTTCTTTGGCTACAAGTGACTTGTGCCACGTGTAATTTTCAAGCTTGCAGACAAACGCAAAAAGATTCTTATGCACAAATCACAAAACCCTTTTTGAAATTTTGTAGTAGAAGTATTAGTACTACATATTTTTCACCTTCCCCAATATCATTATTTTGCTACCTTGGTAGTCAGCACTACCTTCCAGAATTCTGACCTTGGATCTCTCACATTGTGTGGAAGCAAACAATCAGCGGATTTCCTGGCAGGTTGGAGATCGATCTTTGATGAATAATTGATCATGCATAATAATAATAATAACAGAATAAGCAAATTTTAAGCAAGGTAAGGAAAAGAAACATAATAATTTTGAAAATAGTGGTACAAATTCTTTCTTTCCCTTGCCTAACCTTTAGGAACCAAGACTTATAAATAAGTAGATTTGCTTTCATAGTGTCCCCTTCACGTGTCAAATTACTCTAGTTAGTATGATTATGACCCTTAATATTTTTTCTTCTTCAAATTATCATGTTATTGATATAAAGTATTTTTTGATTTTATTGATAATTAATTTATGTCAAAAAGTCTCATTATTTTTAATGAAATCATAATTTTTTCTATTTATAAAACTTAAATCTAAGATTTTGATTAAAAACTTTAAGTTCAATCTCACTTGAACTAACTAACGACATGTTTGCTTATGACACTTAACTTAATCGAGTGTAATAAGGTTAACCTACACAGTCTGCATAAGATGTTCACTGCGTGATTTTGTTTGTTTATACATAACATGAATATGGTCCACCTTTTTGTATGACAAATGTAAAGACAATGGTAATAGATGCACCGTAGGGCCATGAAGCCAATCAATCTCAGAGACTGTCCGCAATTTTCTCGACTAGTGAATATATAGAGACATTGCATCCACTATATACTTCATTGCTTACAAAATACCATGGAAAGCTTTCCTAGCTATATTTTTGTCACAATATTATGATGAGAGCAAATTAATGAAAAGTAGTCGCACATGTCAAAAAGAAGCGAAGAAAAGTTAAAAATCCAGTAGGGACTAGTGTATTTAAGAGCTCTATCAAGCATTCAAAATTTATTTTGACAAATTAATCAAGCAAGAAAATAAATAAATAAAATATCAATTCTCATATTATAAATTTAAGTTTGTGCTTCAAAACTTTATAATCATTTATCGTTCTCATTTTTTGACACACATGTTATGAGTTATGAATTTCTTTCTTTAAGATATGCTTGTATGAAGAGTTTTGATGCGAAAGGAAAAACAAGATAAATTTTTCGTTTTTAATAAATACTTAATTTTCTTCAATCAATATTAATAAATAACATATTTAAAATTCATTGTTAAAAATAATATTCATTAATTGAACTATTTTTTAAATTGAAAATTTTCAAACATTTATATCTTTATACTTTACGTTACATTTTTTTTTATTACTAGTAGAATAGTTTTCCTTTTATATTTTTCGTTATATTATTTAGTTTTTATATTTTACATATATGTAAAAGCTCATCCAATGGCAAGATACTTAGGGTTAGGGTCTGTTTGAATAAGCTTATCTAGAAGCACTTCTAAAAAAAAAAATAAGAGCAAAAATATGAGATGAACTTTTCTATAAGTAAAAATAAGTTCTTCATTAACTAATTTGTAGAAGTTTACCAATGTAACTTCTCTAAAAGATGAGATGACATTTATAAATTAGCTAATGGAATACTTATTTTAACTTATAAAAAACTCATTTTATTTTTTTCTTTTTATTTTTCTCTTTTAAAAGTACTTCTAGAGAAGCTAACATCTAAACAGGCCCTTACAAGTTACAAGGTACAAGCTCGTGTTTAACTCAAAATGCATGTATATTGAGCTTCTTCTTTTTTTTTTTACTTTCCTTCGTTCCGTCTTTAGACTTTAGTTCCTCTGTTGAGTCTAAACAACAGTACATCTGACCTGAGAATGAGCCCCACCCATGAGAGCATTGTTTATGACAAATTCTAATAAATACATTAACTGATTAGATAATACAATGTTAGTACATGCAGAGAAACGTAACATCATGTAATAAATTTGTGTCTTCATTATTGAATGAGAGTATTTTTAGAAATATTCTCATTTTCATTAAGTCACATAATTTCTCTTAAATCAAATACTTAGTTTTACGTTATTTTTAATTTCATTTTTTTTCAAATGTTACCTCTTAAATTTATTTTCATGCATGCAAACGATGCGCATTTAATTTTCAGTTATTGAGAACTCAGAAATTGCAAACCTCTCTCAAAAAAAATTTGCAAACCTATGATCGATAATTTAAGAGTTTAACTTCTATTCATATTTTGACGTAAAAAAAACTTTTGTTCATATTTAAAATAATTATTACAAAAACGTTTTTGGTTAACCAGCATTTATCATATATAGTAGTACATGATAATTTATAAGGCTTTTTGTTTACACTAAAGATATTCCCCAACATTTGTCATGGATGTTTAGATTACCCTTTGGTATCCTTCAACTTACTTTTAGACAACTATAGTAAACTCATATTATACCAAACTCTAATGATAAAAAATATTATACCAAACTCAAGTTTATAATATACTTTTTTTCTTAATTCAAACTATAATATACTATGTCAGATTTTATTGTTGATAATTTATAATTACATAATAAATAATAATGTAAAAAATTACAATGTGAATGCATTCTAATTAAATTTATATTTCAAACTTTACAGCTAAATTTTCTATTTATAATTTTAATGAAAACGTTTTAAACGGATGAAAATTTTTTATTGCAAAAAAAGACGACGATCCTAACATTTGTCAACAAAATCCCTTTTAAAGTTCACACTGAGCAGGTGTGAGGGTGAGAACAGGGCTCTACTGCTAACAATATCGAACGGCGGCAGAATCTCGCAGTTAAAACATACATACTCATCAAATCATAAATTGATATAGTATATAAATAATCAATTTATTTATTTTTATAAATTATAATGATAATGATTTCCTTAATAATCATAATATAAAACTTAAACTATTGTCCAAAATCCAAATTATATTTGGTATACATGAATGCATATTTCTTTTCGGTAAAATTAGTTTTTAGATTTTAATTTAAAGGAACAATTTAATGGACAAAATATAATTTAACTAACGAAATGTATAGATAAAGTTTTATTTGTACTACTGCAATTTTATGTGTACATTATTTTTGAAAAAAAAAATTGTACAGATAATATAATTTATCAAGTACTAGTGTACTATTGCAATTTTTTTACTGAACTACTACTGCAATTTTAAACAATTCATAGTTTTTTAAATCTGAAAATGATACAATCATGAATTTTCAAATTATATTTAAAAATGATAAAATTATTATTTTTTTTAATTCGGAGTTAACTTGTTTAATAGAATTGTGATTTTTTTACAGAAAATGTAAAAGTATGTAGTTTTATATATGAAAAAATTATGTAGTTAAAATCATGATAATATATATATATATATATATATATATATATATATATATATATATATAATGAAGAATAAAGTTATTAAATTCACTAAGCAAATATATAATTTTTTAATTCTAAATCTAATGCATACACGGATTTTTTTTAAAAGACTCAAATTCTCATTAAAAAAAGTAATTTAATTATATATATATAAAAAGAAGGGATCAAATTACACCGGTATAATTTTGACAATTGTTATATATTTTTATAATTTTAAATAAAATGTGATTTTTATTTATTCAATTATTGAATTATATCTACATATTATCAATATTATTTGTGTTAAATTTTATCAAGATTGAACAAAACAAAGGAAATAATCAAATGATTCATATTTTAATATATTTTGAAATATTTATATTACATTGATTTTAATTTATATGAGTAGTAGCGAATGCTTTTTGATTAACATGAAATTTTATAAATATGAAAGAAACTTTCAATTAGTGAATTTTAAAAAAACATTATCTAGTTAAAAATTATAAAATAATATAATAATTGTCAAGTTATACAAACATAATTTGATTCCTCCTTTATAACTATTTTTTTTGGGTTAAAGATCATAGGTGTTCCCAAGGACATTTTACATACAATGGTACAAAGAGAGTAACTATTAGTATCTTTTACTAAAAACAATTTTCCCCTTATAAACGGTTAGAACTAGAAGTTATAATGTATCAATAATGATTGATACAAGTTGTAGTAATTTGTGTTGGTTAATCAAGCGGTTTGGAGTTTGAATCTTGGTTGACCCCTTAGATATGAAATGAATCTTGTTTAGAAAAAATTTACTCATTTTAAGTATGCTCATAATTTTTGACAAAGATTAATTATTATTTTTGTGAAATTATTTTATATTAATACCATTATTGGTCAAAAGAAATGATGAACTATAAGGTTTATTTAATGATAAAATGAGAAAAAAGGGTAAAGAAAAAGTCATAGATTTAATTTTCTCAGTTCAACAATTAACTAGCGATTAAAAAAAACAACTAGAACGTTATGAATAACAAAAACTCTTTTTGCCTTAAAAAACAACAAAAGCTCTTTTTAAGGACTGATTTAACGCTTGTTCATTTATTTAACACTCTAGAACCTGGCGCCTAGCACTTTTGTTCATTTCCCGCGAAATGACTAATACACCCTTCTTTCCCGCGCACATGCGAAATTAACGCCTTAACTATCGGTGGGACCCACCCCTAAGACCCTCAAATGGCACCCTTGCGTAAATAACCACAAAACTAACGGAGCACAAGGTAAAACCTTTCACGCCCTGTTGCATTATAAGAAACCCAAAACCTCCCTTTAACGGTCTAACTTAACTAAACCCACACTCACTCACTCTGCCGCCACCACACTGTCGGCAACGCCCAAAAACCGCCTACGTTACGCTCCAACCGCGGCGCCGCGCCACCCATTTCGCCTCCGTACACAATGCAGCTCCACCGTGTCTCCGCCGCTACGAAACTGAGCCTCACGTGCTTCAGCTTCGCCTTGAAATTCGTGCTGTTGTACGCCGCGCAGGCGCAGCTTGAGCACCGCGGCCCCGACCTACATTGGTACCCCGGAACCGCCACCTGGTACGGCGACCCCGAAGGAGACGGCAGCACCGGTAACTAACTAAATCCCTTCACAAGATCTCTTTTTTTTTTCTCTCGAG
Source organism: Glycine latifolia (assembly GCA_013407115.1). Taxonomy (NCBI): domain Eukaryota; kingdom Viridiplantae; phylum Streptophyta; class Magnoliopsida; order Fabales; family Fabaceae; genus Glycine; species Glycine latifolia. The sequence goes on from CM023946.1 coordinate 37,234,183, forward strand.
AAATTCATAGTCACATAATTGAGATTTTGTTAGTCACATAAAAAATTCTATATAGTGTAATAATTTCTCTTTTTTTCTTTTTCACATCTCACTCACTAACACACACTTGACACAAATGTAGAGAAATAGAAACAACTTCAGATGAAGATGTCTTTTTTAAGTTTTTGCGGTGTTCTGTTCTAATCTGAATTGGAATTTCACTTGAATAATCCGAAGAAAAAATATTCCACTTCTAATTAGAAAGGAACAAAACTTAAATGCAGTATTTTTTTTTTATGTATTTTTAGTATTGTTTTGTATGAAAATGGAAAATCCAGTTCAATAATTCACTTAATAAAAATATACATGAAAGGTTTAGATAGATAAATTCTAATTAACCAACGGGTCTAGTTCTGGCTCATTGGTTGAGCAGGTGCATGTCATGTGGTGTTATATATCGTACGGTCTTGAATTCTTACGGAAAAATAAATTAAATTAGGAAAATTGTTTGAGATGTGTTAAAAAGTGTAGATTTTGGTTATGAATGTGAAGGTGGGGCATGTGGGTATGGTACAATGGTGGATGTGAAGCCGTTAAGGGCTCGTGTGGGGGCGGTGGGGCCCTTGCTGTTCATGAAGGGGGAAGGGTGTGGTGCGTGCTACAAAGTGAAGTGTTTGGACAACAGCATATGTTCGAGAAGAGCAGTGACAGTGATAATTACGGACGAGTGCCCCGGTTGCCCCTCTGACCAAACACACTTCGATCTCAGTGGTGCCGCGTTTGGTCGCATGGCTATTGCTGGCGAGAACGGTCCACTCAGAGACCGTGGTCAAATCCCCGTCATTTACCGCAGGTATGTTTTCCAATCTTTAATGTTCAATGTTCCCTGTGTGCTGTGTCTTTCATCATTATTACAGCGATGCTATTGTTTGCTAGATGATTTTACTGTTTATACATGTGGTTAAGAGTTCATTTTTATAAAATGCTAGTTGTTTTGTTGCATTATCTATTTTTATAAGATGCTTTTCCTCCACACCTCTGAGTGTCTATATGGTTTAGGAGAGAGAAAAATATTTTTTTTTTTGGGTGATAAAAAAGATATAAAAAAAAGTGAAGATGAGTGTGAAGTTTAGTATGTGAAAAATTATAAATTGTAAATAAATAAAAAAAGGTCTAAGATATCTGAAGTGATTTTCAGCTATATGTGCATATAGTAATTTACTGTAAGGTGAAGTGTGAACATTGTTCAGTTGATTATATTACTATTTTCCGGAGGGGGACCTTGTTATGTAGCATTGACTCTTTGACTAGTAGTAGTTAGTACCATTTTTTCCTTCTTTTATTTGGTGTGAAGATTTGACTTTTTGACTGTTTTTCCAGCTTATAATATTATTATTAACCCAGCCTCCCTTTAAAAGGAAAAGGGTTATTCTCGGTTTGTGTTTCCCTGTTTGTTTCTATATATCAGGATACCACATGATCTGCATCTGAGTTTACCCTTGTTGTTGAGTCCCGAGTGGATGTACCCTTTTGTTTTGTGGATTAAAGGAAAGACACATTTTAAATATTAATTTCTAATGAATGACAGTTGTCCTCTGTGCTTGTATCTTTTTTAGAACACTGTGTAAATATCCTGGAAGAAAAATTGCATTTCATGTTAACGAAGGCTCCACACCATTTTGGCTATCACTTCTGGTTGAGTTTGAGGATGCAGAGGGAGATATTGGCTCCATGCATATACGAGAAGTATGTATCTTTTCTCTGTTCTTATTTATTTCCATTATACATATATATTGTTATGATAAAAAAAATAAAACTATTAATTAATTTAAATATTAATAAAAAAGATAAATGGATATAATTTTTTTAATCTTGAACATCTATATAATTGTGTGATTCATATATTCCTCGAGGATCTCATATTTATATTTATATGAATAAATTACAAAAAGAAAAGAGTTAAATAGAGGAGCATAGAAAGAAAAAAAATTTGCACGAGAGAAGAATCTTTAACTTCTGATCTCTCAGAGAATCAGATGCCGTTACAGCTAATGTAGTTATGTGAAAAATATGAAAGTGGATAGATTCTTAATTTATTTTAATAGTTAGAATGTGCACTTGATTTATTTAACTAATAAAGTGCAACGGATGGTAATATATTGCAATCTTCGGAACCCTACTTCTTGAAAAGTGTTGCAGATTTGACCGAAAGTAACTGCCCAAAGGTAAAATAAAGCATTGTGGTCATTCGCATTTTTTACTGATATTAAAAGAGAACTAGCATGGTCAGTTATTATAGTCCAATGTCCAGAGTTTGACAATTCCAAATTTTGGGGACGTGTCCCCTTACTATACGTGCCTCAACACTACCATCTTTTGCACTTTAGGATATATAGATTGTCTTTCAAAGGTTGTAATTAGTAGACCATCTTCTGATTCTTCTCTCCTATTAAATATATTATCAGTGCTATACATTATGGTGCCCATTGGCAACTTGCTATGGTGGTGCTTTTCTGTATTCTCTGATCTCAAAGCATGTGATATGTGGGACCAATAATGTCAAACAGTAACATTCCAAATTTCTCCCCCACTGTATGAAAGGACTTAAAGTTTAGGAACATTTAGGCAACTAAATTACCAAAACAAACTAAACAATCTAGTGGACAAGTGGTGATTTGATTTCTGTTTACAAACAAATTATTAAACAGTGTTTATGCATTTAATCCTCTTATGGGTAATTTTATTTAAATTTAAAATAAATAATTTTAAAATAAACATTTTTTAAAGAAACACTTATTTAAAAAGTATATATGATTTGCTTCTCAAAATAAGTAAAAATATTCTTTTTAAGTAGGCAAACACATTAAAAGAATAAAAAATTGTTTTTTTCATTAAAATAATTTTTTAATAAATAAATTTAAATAAGCTGATTGATAATATTTAATAAGTAGGTGGGATTAATCCCACTTTGTATTATTTGCAAATTTTACTATATAATAAAATGTGGCTTACATTATTTTATTCTAAACATATTGCTCTTGTATTTTCCTATTGTCAGGCAGGGTCTACTGAGTGGCTACAAATGAATCACCTTTGGGGTGCAAATTGGTGCATTATTGGAGGACCTTTAAGGGGACCATTCTCAGTGAAATTGAGCTCCTCCTCTGGGAGAAGCCTCTCTGCAAGAGATGTTATTCCAACCAATTGGGTTCCAAAGGCCACTTACACCTCTCGCCTAAATTTCTACCCCTAGTCACATCCTTTGGTGCACTTGGTACAAGCACTAGTACACCCAAGGCTTTTTCCCAAAGAGGGTAACTAATATTTAATAAGTACATTTTAACTAGTTAAAGTTGGTCAAGTCCCATAACTCAAAAATAGGCTTCATGGGCTTCCAACTTTCTTTTTTTCCCTTTGTTTGCTATATATACATTAGTTTTTTCTCTTCTTTTTACCTTTTCCCTTTTTTTGATAAGAAAAGTAGCCATTTGGAGTGCACAAGGGCATCCAATGGTTCTATTTCTTTCTTATTTTTTTTAATATTGATTTTGTATACCTACTTTTCTGGTGTGTTGTAACAGCTGGTAGTAAATGTAATGTAGCCCTCTCCAAATTGGAGAGAGAGCGTGTGGTTTAGTATCCTTTAATTTCTTATGGGGTTGAAAATCTGTAATGGTCCCAATGGCTATTTAATGGATATCTTCTCTGGACCCATGAATGTTTTAACTTCCATTGTGATGATCTCGTGATAAACCCTACATTGTGGGTCCTCATGGCTAGTTTCCTTGTAAGCTCTTATTGCATTAATTATTCTCCATTTTGACCAAAAGAAAAGGTGATTCCCTTCGGAAGATCATTAATTAGACAGGCGTTTTGTTACCATGCTAGATTTACCTTGTCTATCAAAACGTAGTTGGTGAAACTTTTTTACACTTAATAATTAGAACTAAAAATAATGTGGCTCTTAGTTAATATGCACAAATTTTAACACTTTTTTTAAAATGTTAGTCAGTGTACTCAACACATTTGATTAAAGAATTAAAAAAATGTTTTTATTAAAATGCATAAATTTGTGTTTATAATTTTCACAATAAATACTTTATTTTCTTTATTTTTTTAATTAATGTCTTAAGAACACTGATTAACAAGATTTTTTGTTTCCATGTCAGCTAAAAAACAAGTTAATATTTTTATGTCAATTTGAAAAAAAAGATAAATGAACAATAAAATGAGACTCACTTATATATTTTATTTTAATTCAAAACTTTTATATGAAATTTCTTTTTATTATTATTTATTTTCACTCTATCGTGGATATGTTCATTTACATAGAAAGAGCATGAAAAAAATAAACACAAATGATATGCAATCTCCACTTTTATATATTTTATTGAATTTAAATCATTTTTTTTTCATTTTATCGAACCCGATGGAAAATAATATGGATGGAGGCAAAGTTTACCGTACTATTATTAAGGGTACTTTTCCCTCATACTCTTTCATGTTTACACCTATATGGATAACTAGGAATGAAGCTACAATGGCCTATCGAAATTAGTCAACTCAACATGTCCAGTTCTAAGTAATTTTTAGAGAATTTGGTGTTAAAATGAAATAAGAATTTTTAGTAATTTTAGTCTAAAACAGTTTGACATTTTTTTGCAGCTTATAAGTTATTTAAAATTAACAGATAGAAATAAGAGGTTCAAATTTAAAGTTTGTAGTTCTATATTTTTTAACCTTAAAATTTATTCTTAAATTAATTTTTTGCTAGTGTTATTCTCGAATCTTAGGATTTTAATTAAACAGGAAAAAAGAAGAAGAAATGAAAGCATGAAAGCATAAAAGCTCCTAAAGCTAACTTTATTAAAACCCTCTATTTTAATATTTTCTTCATTTTTAAGAAAAAATATTTTTAAAAATGATTTCTTAAAATGATATTTTGATACTCCTTTTGTTTTTTTTAAGAGAATATTAAAATAAGCAATATTACTTTATTCTCTTAATTTTCTATGTGCTGGATTATGGCTAGGTGGTTAGAAAAAAAGGCAATTAAATTATAAAAAAGGGCAATTAAAAATCGAATCAGTATGGGATAAATGAATGGGTTAACATGTTTAATTTTTTTAATCAATATGCTATATTAGTGGGAGGAGATTGTCACGATTAATTAAGTGGCTTAAATTTTTAATATATTAAGTTAGAATTAAAGATAGAACAAGATGACTAAAATTGTATCTTCATTCATGTTATGAATGATGTAAGTTAAATTTGATTCTGTCAAAAAAATTCATTTATGGATTTAGTTGTTAGAAGCCCAAATACGAATTAAAAATTGCTACAGTGATCATCCACATTGTTTTGCTCTCGACAAGAGTTGGTTTCTTTTATTTATTTATTTATTTATTATTATTCAGACCTATTTGTAATAAACACGACTTTGTTTCTTTCTTTTTTGTATTATTCATAGATGCATTTGGAAATGCTAATGCAAACTTTGAATTGGCTCCGTTGCTAACAATTGTATACGTCACTTATGGAAAAGAAAACAATTTTATACGTCAGGTACTTTTATTTATTATAATTCTATTATTATTAAAGGAATTTAATGGTGAATTCTGTCATTTTTGTAGGCTTGGACTATGCGCAGAGCTAATGAATGAGTTGCAGATTGTTTTTCTTGTTCTTGCAATTATATTTAGTTGATTGTATGATGATTGGGATGTCACTCCATTCTGAGTGGAGGGGTGTATCATGTATATGTAGTGGTGTTTGTTAGTGAAAAATCATTCGTGTTTCGACCTTTGCAGATTAGTAGGAGCCACTTCTTGTTGAAGCAGTGATTGGTGAAAGAAGCTACTCATTCATCATGTTGAAAAATCCTGCAGTCTAATAATTTAAAAAATAAATTAAGTTGATGAATTTTATTTATTTAATTTTACCAAAGTAATACAGATTTCAAAAGTCCAGAACATATATACAAGAGTTAACCATGTGTCTCTGACATTGGGATCCAAGTTTTGAAAAGTAAGACAAATATGATAAATTGGCTATGAGCAGACACTAATCTACATGACCTTGTGAACTATTTGACCCTGATCCATAATAGGTTAGGCACCAGGCTAGGTTGGATCAATTCATTTGACTATTATAACAACATAAAAAGAGATGATCATAAACACACACAACAAATGTATAGTTATATAATTAAAATCCATAAAATATAAAAAGTTTAATGCTGATGTAATGATTGTGCTAAATAATTTTATATAATTATTTAATTACAAATCACAATTTGTATAACTTTAAAATAATTTTATAAAAATTAATAAATTTATCATAAATAATAATTTATAATTAAATAATAGTGTATTTAGTATCACTGCATAATTATTTTTCTCAAATATAAATATCAATCTAGATACTTACATTAACTTATGAAAATAACAAACTTGGAACATTATGAAAAAAAAAACAAAATGGCAACCTAGCATTCCGGATCATCCTTTCTTTGAAACGTTTCACTCATTTTCTTCAATAAAATTGTTTATGTTTGGTAAAATTAGTTGGTAACTGAAAATTAAAAAATTAACTTATTAAAGTATAATTATTTAATAAAATTAGTGGTTGAAATAGCTGAAAAATATCAAAGAATAGAAAAATAATAAAACATGATTTATCTAATAAAAGATAACAAAAAAATGAATAAAAATATAAGAATAAAAAAAAAAAAAATATAAAAAACTAAAAATAAATGTTTAAAAAATAGTATTTCAAATAGAGTATAAAAGAAATACTAAAAAAACTTATTCAGATAAATGTTTCAACTAATAAAAAAATTTAAAATTAACTAAAATATCTTACCCAATTAATCTTTATGGTACCACCAACATTTTTGCTCAACCAGAACTGCTTTAGTCTTGATATAAAGTCGTATATAAATGAATTCTTAGAATAGAATTGTGGATGTGACGTCACATTAATACATCACCTTTATGTTTATATTTTCTTCTCAATTAAAATTACATTCTTTTTTCTCAGTTTTTCCACAACATGCTTACGATGTCTCACATTTATCGTGAAGGTTATGATTGTGCTTGTGCAAACATGTTAGCTTGCTTTGGTGCACATAACAAAGGCCATTCTTTTTTTTTTTTTTTTGGGATTCACCACCTTTTTTATATCGCAATATCTTCTTAGGCATAGAAATAATTTACCTTCTTAAAGATTTAAATAATTTGTTCTCCTTTATATGATTTTGGTCCCTCCAAATGTTTTGTTCACACTTTCTTATCGATATATTTACGGTGTTTGTGGCAGTAGATCAATAGGAGTAATGATGCCAATCTAGTTGAGATTTATACTCCTATTATAATGTTTTATCATGCTTCTTTTTGCTTAAAAAAATATCCAAATGCAAAAAAAAAATCATTATTTTCTTTTTTACATTTTCTTTCATCCCAAATAAATAAAAGATAAACATTTATTCAACTAAAACTATAAAATTATAATTTTTAAGTTGATCTTAAAATTTTATACTAGAATTTTCAATAAACTCACATTTAAAATATATGTTTAAAAATAAAATCCTTCATTTTAAAACAATTTTAATAGAATCGACTAGGATCGATCCACTGACGAGTCTTTGATTAATATACATAGAGTCAAAGGTTTTAATATCAGTATGATTATTGTAGACCAATTCTTTTTAATAGAATCAAGTGTACATGCATTTATTGAAACACACACCATGATTACATTTGACTTGTCTAAAATTAGCATTTTATTTGGAGGATAGAGTAATTAATTTCAGTTGTTTATGAGAAAATCAATTATTGTGTTATGTGCATATATTATAAATATACTATAATATAAATAGTTGAATTCTCAGTAAAATTGAGTTCTCATCAACAATTAAAATTACTTATCAACATTTCTTTTTCTAGGAAGCTAAAAAGAGCCGCTAATTTAATTTTTACAAGTAGTTATTTTTATTACTAATGTAAAATATATTGTGAATTTGTCAAATCATATAGTATTTTCATATCATGAAAATTGATTTTAAATAAAATTAAAGAGAATAAAGCATAAATCAACCAACCAAATCCTTCAATCAGTGCATGTCCCAGAAACAAAAATGATTAATAAAGCATCCCTTTGGTAGTCAAGGTTCCTCAGTGAAGAGTATAGTAATTGTAGAGCTTTCTGCTTTGTGTGTCTGCCACCATCACAAAGCCTAAAAGTAAAACCCTTTTCTGTATGAACTGCATCTAAATTGCAGGCTCCAAACCCTCCTTTTGGAGTCTCCCTTCCATTTCCCGCCTAAAAAGAAGAGACAATAGTAAAGCATCAAAGCAAACAAAAGAAAGAGCAGGCAGGCTCCTTGGAATGAGCAACAAACTACCTTATTTCTCGGCTTATTTGTTATTTCATGTCCCCACAATTTGGAAATTAATCATCCATTTCTAAAATTTGTCAATGCTTATTATGCCTAGGTTTGATTTTCGGCTGGGAAGCCTTGAGTTTTTTAATGCTTATGGCTAGGTTTGATTTTTGGTTGGGAAGCCTCAATTTCTTTATTGGGTTTCAGTTGGGTTCAACTGTAAACTAAGTTTTGCTTTATTTTTGTCTTCAAATTTAATTTGAAATATATAAAATAGATTAATTTTGTAAAATCAATTTACAGAATAAAATTTACTTATATTTAAGTTTACAATCTTTAATCTAGATAATCTAGACATGTATGATAATGTTTAGATAGATGTCGAAAATGTAGTTTTAAAAATTTTAATATACATTCTCAAATTTCAAAACACAATAAAATAAAATGTTGCTTTGAAAGGTAAGTAAAATTTTGAATTTTTTTTTCCAGAGTCTTTTTTGTCAACACACCGTTACAGTGTGTTTGGGAGCACTTCCATTCAAGAGTAATATGTGTCTTTTTGAAGCATTCCAGTGTAGCTTCTATGCTGTTTTGGACTTTTGACATAAAAAATGCTTTATATATGCATTGATGATGAGAAATAAAAAAAAAATTGCATTACAATTTCCAAAATATATTTTCAACTTTTATTCAAAGATAGGCTATATCTCCATCTTCAGCAAGGACATCATCATCATTTGCAGCTAGATAAAGAACCCCTTTTCCCTATTTGTTGAATCTCCTCTTAGCCCCACATATCACAAAAAACATAATACACTTAAAAGTATTTCAATTTAAAGTAATAATCAGTTTCTAAACACAATTATCTCAGATGGGTGTTCTTCAGTATACACTTCTCTACTTGATCTTACTACACTCATGCAAGATTATTGCTTACAAAGACCAAGAGTGGAAGAAAGCCACTGCAACTTATGCCAATGACACAGAGGGGTCTCTTATTACTGGTACTAACTTCACTTTCTCCTTGGTTCTTCTTACATAGTCTGTGATATCATGTTTTTGACAATGTGGTTGTGCTATGTGTTGCAGAAGGAGCCTGTGGTTATGGAGACCTCCACAGGGCCAGTTATGGGAAACACAGTGCTGGTTTAAGCACCATTTTGTTCAACAGAGGGAGCACATGTGGGGCTTGCTATGAAATCAGGTGTGTTGATCACATCTTGTGGTGTGTGATGGGAAGCCCTTCTGTTGTTGTTACTGTTACAGATTTCTGTGCTCCAAATTATGGACTTTCTGTTGATTATGGTGGCTGGTGCAACTTTCCAAGAGAACATTTTGAGATGTCACGGGCTGCATTTGCTGAAATTGCCAAGAACAAAGCTGATATAGTGCCGGTTCAGTATAGAAGGTAACCGAAATAAAAGTTTCAATGCTAAAGATTGACTAATTTTACTGTATAATATGTTTTAGGTCCTCTGTTCTCAGTCAAAATTGGTCAATAGTTATACCTTAAAAATGATGAGTTTTTTTTTTTTTTTTTTGTATTTTTGGTATTTTGTGAATTTCATCCCTCACCCTAACTCTTTTTGTTAATAATTAATTGTTATAGGGACCAAAATCATCATTTTTAAAGTACAAGCAAACCTCATTTTGTCCCAAAAGACTGATTGTTACAATAAAACAAACATGCGCTAAGAATAGTTGACATAAAAAACCAAGAAACCTAAAATACATTTTCCCTTAGATTTACCATGTTAATATTTAAGTTTCTTGCAGAGTGAAGTGTGAAAGAAGTGGTGGCATGAGATTCACAATGAGCGGGAGTTCTCACTTCTATCAAGTCCTGATTACCAATGTTGGTCTGGATGGTGAAGTGTTTGCTGTGAAAGTGAAGGGATCTAGATCAGGATGGATACCAATGGCAAGGAACTGGGGACAAAACTGGCATTGCAATTTCAACTTCCAAAATCAGCCTTTGTCCTTTGAGGTAACCAGTAGCAGTGGAAAGACACTCACATCTTACAATGTAGCACCTGCAAACTGGATGTTTGGACAGACATTTGAAGGAAAACAATTTGAGCATGAGTAGATTCAGAAGTCTAAATAGGACAAGTTTTGGGGGGGTTTGAATTTATAACTTTAAGCTGAAATTGTAAACTATGATTAGTGAAATCGGTTGTCAAAGAGCACAAGCTTAATTGTATATTTTGCTCATGATTGAAACCCTGTGTTAAAAATGATGAAAAGAAAAAAAAAAGTTGCGCAAAGGGAATCCTATGATCCCTATCCTTAAGATCCAGTTGATCAAAAAGCAGTCCATTGGCGGAATTTGTAATTATTTGAAAAGTAATGTCCTAAATAAGTAGTCACATGAAGAACTCAGTTTCTTTTCCACCTTTTGATTAATTTTCGTTGCTTGAGCTTTTTTTTGCCCCCAAACCTCTCCATGGTAAGGCATAGTTTGATTTGAAGTCACTTCAGGACAAGAAACTCCTGCAGTTTCAACTAATTCCATTTCTTCTAAGTGCATCTTATAAATATCAAATTATGAAGTTCCACTTCCCTCTTAATTCATGAAATTCTACAAGAGAATATCATAAGATGACAGCAAAAAGGTTTGCATCTAAAGCCTCCAAATCTGTGGACAGGAATAAGAAATTCCTCATTAGAGAAAGAGAAAGAAGATGAACTAGAAGGGTAGGCAAAGTGCCTATATGCATAAAATGCAATTCCATATATCTGATGTGAGAACTGATACAACTGATGGCAACTATTTACTGGAAAAGAGAAGAATAAAGGCTAAGTAGGAGGGAAGCTACACTCCACACAGTGGACAAAACTCCTAAATAACTAAATTGAAATGTAAAAAAAGTTCGGGCGAATTGAACTATTATGAATTACTCTAGATTGTTTGAATTGTTCTCAATAAATATTTTATTTTGAAGCAAAATTTTCACATTTTTTAACTCATATATTATAATTCAGTTCGATTCAATAAATTCGGTTTCAGAGCAGTTCAGTTTTTTAAAACTTGACTATGGAACAGTTAAGTTTGATTTTTCATTCAAAACAGTTCAGTTGTTTTAGCACAGTTAGGCTGATGAAAATGTACTATCCTCAATCATATTATAAATAAACAAACGTTCAACAACATTGATATAAGGTAAATTGTAATACAATATTAATATGTTTAATTGTTTTTTAAAATACCTTTTAACTTGAAATTATTTTTTTTAAGGTATTTCGTTATAGAACCGATAAACATCCTAACTTTTCAGTGCCACGAACGCACAGATGGAGATGAGGTGTAAGCATAATAGTTCGACAGGTCAGACTCAGAAATCAAAATCACAGCGTCAACAACCCAATGACAATCGAAACGGCGTCGCTTTGAAATAAAACTCGGCACCGTTCATCTGTTCACTTGCCTCTTCATTCTTCTTCTATCTGAAGCTTTCTAGAGTCTTCACTTCAGAATCGAAGTAATGGCGGATCGCTTCTTCCCGAACCCGATGCCCGAGTTCGTACCCGAAACGACACCGTCCACTCCGCAGGAAGAAGGAGAAGCCCTCACAGTAGGCGACTCGCTCCCGAAGCTCCTCGCCATGCCCCACGCGCCACTCTTCGAGCGTCTAAAACGCGCCGCTCTCGACCTCAAAGAAACCGTACCGAATCCACATTCCCACCCATCACTTTCTTATTTTTAATGTAATCTAACACGCTTTTACATTCTCACACGTGTTTGGTTTCGTGTCAGATAGTGATAGAGACGTGGGGGTTGTCCGGGCAGCACGTGCGCGACTTCACTCTCTATTGCGGCGTTCTGGGCACCGCGTTTCTTCTCTTCAAGTCTTACCAAGTGACCGGCAACGGGAATGACCTGTCTCTCTGCTCCCAGATTGTGAAGGCTTGCGATGCCGCTTCTGCTCGTTCCAGGTTCTGTCTTGTTTCGCTACCGTTTTTCATGTTTCTTTGTAATGGTTAAGTGTAACGGTTCACAATGAACCGGTGACAGGGACGTCACGTTCATTTGCGGGCGTGCCGGTGTGTGCTCTCTCGGAGCTGTGGCTGCGAAAGTCGCCGGTGATGACGAGTCCTTAAGGTACTACTTGTCTCAGTTCGAAAAGGTACTACTTTTTTTTAACTAGAATTGCATTTATTTGTTTTTAAAGTTATCATTTTGGTGATTTGGGTTGATTAAAGTAAGTAATCAATTGATTGGGATTACCTATTTTATCCTCTAAAGCGAGTTGGGATCGGTTGTTTATTAACTTAGTTCAGAATCGGAGATATAAGGTTGATTAGGTGGTTAAGAAAGAAAGAAAGGGAGGAAAGGTCATAGGTTCGATCCTGCTAACAAAAATTAACAAACTATTAACATCTGCGGGTAAAAAAAACTTAGTTCAGAATCAGAATATATGTGATTACAGGTGTGTGGGTGGTAATTTACAGCTGAGTAGTACAAGATCATTACTTGACTAACTGTTTTTAACTGTAGTGTATTGGTTTTATTATTATGTCAAATAACTTGATTAACTGTATTTAGATCTTCTAAAGTGATTAAGGATAAAGTAATTAATCTTAGTAGTTGGTGAAAACAAAAATTGAAGATTGATATTCTAACAGATCCATGATTTGTTAGGAATGCGTACATAATATCAACCATTGATTGACTTAGATGACTTTACTTTATCTTGTAATGTGAGTTGTTTACTTTAGGGAATTTGGATGTTGATTAACCAAAACTGATAACTAAGTCTTGTGTGGTGCAGATTGAGCTGTCAAAAGATCTTCCTGACGAGTTGTTATACGGGAGAGTTGGTTTTCTATGGGCGTGTTTGTTCTTAAACAAGCATCTTGGTCAGGGGACTGTTCCTTCCAATTGTACTGTGGGTTTGGTCTCCAACTGTTCTTGTGGTTTTTGACTTTGTTGAGTGTTGAATTGGGAGAGGAGTCAATAAGTACAATGTAATGGTTGTGTTTTTGAAATTGTTTTCAGGCTAAGATTGTTGATGAAGTCATTAAAAATGGAAGAGCCTTGGGTAGGAAGGGAAGATGCCCGTTGATGTTTGAATGGTATGGAGAGAAGTATTGGGGTGCTGCGCATGGATTGGCTGGGATTATGCATGTGCTGATGGATATGGAGTTGAAGCCAGATGAGCTTGAGGACGTCAAGGGAACTCTCAAGTACATGATAAGCAACTGCTTTCCCAGTGGAAACTATCCTGTTAGTGAAGATGAAAGGAAGAGCGATGCTCTCGTGCATTGGTGTCATGGAGCTCCTGGAATAGCCCTCACACTTGTCAAAGCAGCTAAGGTACATAGCTTGTACTAACTCATAACATATGTTTTGTCAGATGAAATCTTTATTTAGGCAGTTGCAAAATTTATACACTTATTGATGGATCCATGATCCTTGAAAGAGCAACTTTTATTGAGTTGATTAAATGCCTTTTCTTGGCCAATTTCGGGCATTGCTATTGTAAAATGGCTGCTGCATTAAAAGCACTTTGGAGTGATGCCTATGCCACCAACAATATCATCTATTTTTTTTTTTGTTGAGCATTGTCAAATAAATAACGTTTAGGAATCATTTTCCAATATAAATACACTGGATGCATATGATGATATGATGTCTTAGGACGAATTCATAATTTGTGTGTATCATAAACAGTAGTGTTTTGGAAGAGTGCATGTGAAGTATTTATAATTTTGCAAACAGAATTTTGTTTGCTAAATGTTTTTGCTATCATGGACCACATGCAACTTTTACTTTTCAAAATAAAAATCCACAGGTTTTTGGAGATAAAGAATTCTTGGATGCAGCTACGGAAGCAGGAGAGGTGGTTTGGAATCGTGGTCTGCTTAAGAAAGTTGGGATATGCCATGGTATTAGTGGGAATGCATATGTGTTTCTGTCACTATACCAACTTACCGGGAATGTGAAGTATTTATACAGGGCCAAGGCTTTTACTTGCTTTTTGCTTGACAGAGCTCATAAGCTGATATCTCGAGGTGAAATGCATGGAGGTGATAGACCATATTCATTGTTTGAAGGGCTTGGAGGCATGTCTTATCTCTTTTTGGATATGAGTGATCCTTCCTTGTCTAAATTTCCAGCTTATGAACTCTGAGAATATACTTATTTTGGTAAGGAGGGTTTATGTAGAATGGTATCTCACATGACAAGGTAAATAAAGTAAAAATAAAATGAGTGCCAGCCTCGGTAGGATGTGTATACTTTTAATATAGTTTGAGTTGTGTGAGAACTATGCTCAATCGATTGTGTCGATTTCCTTTATATTTTTTGCTTGTTTTGTGTGCATAACAAAATATTTTGTGGTTCAAGTTTTGGAGTCTCGTTATACCGGGAAATCAATGACTTATGCTCTGGAGCTGGTGGCGGAGTTTGTCTTAGCCTCTTAGGTTCTTAAGAAATTGGATGAGTTTCTTGCAATTATATGTGAAGCTCAGACATAGGCAAAAGATTCTTGGCTCTTCCAAATACTATCAAACTTCCTTGAATTAAGTAAAGGTAAATAAATAAGAATAATTTTATCAAGCAAGTCATTATATGTGACGGTTATAATGTAGATAAACATAATTAGCAAAATGTGATAGTATAAAAATAATTATTAAATGACTAACGGGAATAAGGAAAAAAAAACACTAATGGCGGAGTATGATTTTTCTGCCAATAACATTTGACAAGAGTCGACAATCATATTTAAATGGAAAAAATTGATTTAAAAGGGGACCATAACATCATAACTTAATATCCTTAGCTTGAGAATAAAAATAAAATCTGAGAAATAAAATATTTATTAACTTTTAACCTAGACACTTAAAAAATTTATTAAAAAAATAATATTAAGGTGCAAGGTAGTTTTTTTTTTCTTTCAAAGGAATCAAAACAATAAAATTTATCTGCCATTAAGTTTTATAAATATAAAAAAGTAACACTTTTTAAGTAAATATACTACTTTTGGAAAATCGATGCTCGAGAGAAGGAGCAATAACCAGCACCTGTTGATAGTTGATAGTTGATATGAATGATAAAAAAATAATTATCCTTAGTTTTTTAAATTAACCAAATAGAAAAAATGATTTTTTTAACAAGTATTTACAAGAGAAAAATCAAATGTCATATTTTGAGATTAATATTATGTATTCACATATAAAATAATTCCACATTAATCACAAATCATTTGTTAGTATAATTTTTAAAATTATTATTATAAAAATTAATAATTTATCATATATAATTATTTGTGATTAAATGATATTGTAAAAAATTTAACTACAAAAAATGATATTATAAAAACAATACATAACCTTTTACAGCAGCCACCGTGGGTTTCTTATGCAGTGGCTTCAATAGGGGTTTCTTATTGTAAATAGGCATAGAACTGGGTACGATAGTTAAGATTCGAAGTCTCTTTGCATTTTGCGTTATATCAAATAGAACTGGGGGTTTCTTGCTGTAGAACATACGTTTTGGTTGGGGGAAGAAGCCAGGCTTAATTACTTGATTTGTTTAATGTTCATATGGCATGTTTTAGCCGCAAAAATTCAACGTTACAAGCTTTACTCCTCCTTTTAATCTCACGGTTCCTGATTCCTTCCCTTTCATGACCAAACGAAGAGCTCTCTTTGGGGCCTGTAGTTCCGTTCACGATTGTCGCTCTCCTTCTGGTGTCGTCTACAATTTCTTTCAATTCTTGTTCAAGTAAGTTTTATCCTTTTTATTTTTGTATTCTTTACAAATAACTTTAAGTTTTTCTTTTTCTTCCTCTTGTTAAATCTAAGTTTTGTAGCATACAAGAAGTATCACCGTGAACCAAGTAACAAAATGGGTGCTTCCGTTTTTAGCACCATTGCTTATTTTATTTATGTTCCAGCGAGAGTGAATATATATGTGGTAGAAATTGTTAATTTGATTGGATATATATATATAGTGATAGTGTTGAATATAACAAGAATAACTTGGGTGACTTGTCTTTGGATACCTCTAGTAGGGGTCTCTTAACATTTAAGGGAATATTTTAGTTTTTATCAATTATCTTCTTTGTGTAATTGAGCTCGGTATAAGTTTATTAGCATCATTTCTGGCCCGAAACCCCCTCTTTGGCTACTAACTTTAACAAAACAGTCCTCAGCAAGATTCTGATGAAAAATTGTGTTAATTGCACTTCTAAACTCTTTCAATCTATTAGCATCAGCTTCAGTAATAACTAAAAACTATTGTGGCTGAGCCATCACATTTCTGATTTCTTTCTCTTCTCCGTCGTTTGCTTCCTCTGTAGCAGATCGTAAGGTAAGTCTCGCGCTTTGTCCTCAGCGTGTGTTCTTCTCAACTTCTCAAGTATGGAATAGCAATAAGGTGTTTAGATTAAATTCTTTCAATACTTGAGAAAAAGTGTTGATTTTTTTTTTCTTTTTCAGGATGGTCATATTCTCAATAAGTAATGCCAGATATACTTATGTGCATGATCAGAAATATCCCTCTAAAGATGTTGACATACACCATATAGTTTCAAGGAGGAGTAACGCTAAATATCTCGTGTATGCCACAGCATTTCTTGTATTAACATGTGCCTTGTATCTTTATGTTCTTAAGGTATGTCTTCCAACTTTTTTGTTTTCCAATGACTCAAGGATTTTGAAGATTTTGTGGCTTTTACCTTCTTTCTATTTTACTGATTATATCTCTTCTATTAACAGGAAAAATCTATTAGTTTGGTGTATTACATTTTGCTTTTTGACATATTTCTTGTCAAGTTGTTACTTGGGAAGCCTGTTAAGAAAGGTGAGGACCTGCCTAGCAGGGTTTGGTGTTCTGAAATATTAACTGTTGCTTTTATTGTAACCAGGAACAGGAAATATATTCATTTAATGCATGTTTTAATTTTAAAACCTCATTTTGTCATTTTCACAATGTAATTTTGCTTGCAGAGTCTGTTGTGATTATGCCAGCTTTTGGAGTACAGCTTGAGACTCATTATGTGAGGTAATGCTTTTTGTTGATTGATTATTCTGTCAATATTCAACATTTGTTAAGAGCTCGTGTAAAGCCTAACGTGGGAATATACATTTTGATTTGTAAAGGACTGTGTGCTCTGTAATTATTGTCTTTTGAAGAAAAGATTGGGACATTGGAATGCATGTACTAGTTTAGGGCTCTTTTGGCTGTTCATACTTGAGAAACAAATTATTATGTACTCTCTTTGCTTGTATAATACCTGTCATTGATATTTGAACTACATAAATGGGTTTGTGATGAAAATATCTTACTTCGTAATTGTTTTTGGCATCCAGGTTATATCTAACTTGTTTTCAGCTCATTTAACTAGTAACTTGCTTGTCCTTCATACTGACACCCGTAACTCAGCATGGTTTTTCCATATTTGATACTATTAAATACTTATTTTGTCTTTGGATACTTTGCTGCAGTGGAAAAGTCATCGATACTTTGTTCCCATTGACAAAATTCTGAAACCTGTTCTAATAGAATGTGTGACTCCAGTTACTTGTTATTGGACTCTATCATTGATTATTCGTGGTGAATCAGAAATGATGTTAGTTTTCAAGGTAAAGTTACTTTACATCTAATTAGTTTTCAGTTTCCCATTTTTTCACTAATAAAGATGGAAACACTGTTTGCCAGATTTTTGAAAGCTAAAAATGTGAGAAGAATTAATAGCCTAAGAAGGCATTTATTTAAATGGGGATATCATTCTGGCTGGTTGCTTGAGGTCTTTTAGTCACTAAAGTAGAATCTCTAAATCTGTTTTGCTAGAACTTACGCCCACCAGTGAAAATGTTGGTCCATGTCTGGAAGGCCCTGTGTGCTGCAACTGATAGTAAAGAAGAGACCTGTACTCATGCAGAATGTATAATTGATAGTTATGGCTTATGTAGTGTTTATGTACTGGTGTACCCCCCATCATTTTACGCTGTGTTCGAATGAGCGTTCTGTCACATTGAACACCAATCCTATGTGAGAGAAGGATTGGATTTCAACATACATTGGAAAGTGAAATTTTTGCTAAACCACACTCTTCTCCGAAGTTTGGGACGTGCGTTCACTATTAGCACTCCAAGACATTGAATTTAGAGGCCAATTGGCTCTACCTTTTGGAACTGCATACTAAGTAGCTTATGTAAAACTAAGTGGAAATTTTGTATCATGACATGGGACTGATAGAACTAGTATGTTTCCGTGAGTCTCTTGTAACTAAAATAGAGCGCATGTTCATAATTTTTTGCTCCCTCAATGCTGCTGATAGAATTAGTATGTATCGTGACATAAGACCTAAAAAGGTATTTCTGATCAATTAAAATCTATAATTTAATCAAAATATCAATTATAAACTTGTTTTTGTGCCAATTTAACAATGGAGTAAAACAACTTGTTTTTGTTGGGTTTCTTGGTTTTTATGTGAAGTATTATCTCTTTACGATGTATAAAATGTCTCCGCAACAAATAATTGTGAAAGTCTCCTTCACAATTGATATCGATGATCATATTTTATGACTTAATTGCTGTCAGTTAAGAAAAATATCATAAGTAAGCAAAATAAAATGAAAAACAATGTGAAATATATGAAAAATTATGTTGAAATTTAGTTATAATTTTTAAAAATATTTAACAAAAATTAAATTTTTTATATAAACAATATATGATGTATTAAATGAATAATTTAAAAAATAAGTTGTGTACTGACGTCCAATCATTTAATACTATATTTTGCATCAGATTTCAAAACGTGTACTTAATCTCGCAAGTTTGGGATGGACGTCGTTAGCACCAAGGTAGGGTGGGCATGGTCAGTTCAGATCATATTCATGGCATATTTTTATCCGAACCAATTAATTTCAGTTGATTGGCTTTGGATTTTTTCTAGGTCGAAGCTAGTGTGCACTGAGTGTGTGACTGAAAGATGGAAAAAATTAAGTGGACTTGGCTAAAACCCTAAACTTTATGGGTTAATAAAAATATTAAAAAAAAAAGATTATGTAATGGTTAGATCGGTTTGAGTCCTCAAAATCAAAATCCAATACCCGTATCGCATTGATATGTGAAAATAATTTACATGAAGTGATTTTTATAGTTTTACGTATACTCGGTGCATTTAATGGGAAGAAGAAAAAAAGTCGAGTAATTGACTTTTCCTCTGCGTTCAAATTCAATCTATTATCTATTATTATTGTAAAACTTTATCAAATTCAAACAGAAACATAAGATTCACTGGAAATGGTGTTATCCAGTATTTCTCCATATAAGCACTGTAGCACAGTTGCTTCATTACTTTTTACTCTCTCAATGTTTTCTGTACACTCAGTTACAGAAGAATGATTTTGCAGTGAACTATGAATTCTGTCAAACTAATCTCCCCACTGGTAGTAACAACCAACTTCGTCCAAAGACTCAAATTCCTCAAGCAGAATTTAAACGCTGTGCTGCACGTTCAACGCATACTGTATGTCTACGTAATTCATGGCACTCGTCACTTGAACACTCATTCATCAGTCGAAGCTTGGCTATATGATTATACACTGCACAGAAAATTCCCATTTTGTCAAAAATGCTGCCTTTCCTTTCAATAGATTCAAAAACATGAAAACATATATATTACTTGGAAACAAAACGATGTATGTTTTAGCTCTTCAACTATAAGGGAACATTCTGATGGTAGCAATGAATCCCTAAACATAATTGCACCTTCAGTAAAAGAGCATTATGATCAAATTAAAGGAATATTACCGATGACTGCAATATGCCCTCCCAAAATATGGAAATCTGACGGTGACAGGATCGAATTGGCAACAGATGGGGGTTTCATACGTAGTATGGAGATAAAACAAAGGTAATATCGTATGTTTCTGAAAATAAGGAGACATTTCCGACGAATAATTCAAGTCCATGGGATTGTTATCAATACCGCTTTGCACACAATTATGTACCTTGTTGAGGTTAATACAATTAGGCACATACCTCTGCATGCTTTCAAATTTAGCACTCGTAAGACAGAGGGTGGCATTGTTGATGATCCATCAGTGTCAGCAAGCTGGAAGGTAATGATAAATTGGAAGTTAGAAAGACATAAAACGTCCAATTTCTAAAGAGAGATAACTTAGAAAGGGATCTTATTATGATGTTTATAACCTGCTGAAGAAATTCTAAAAGATCAACATCAATTAATTTGACCCCTAAAATACACGGTACCTACAAGTAGTTGTAATTAAAATCAGTAATATGGAAAACATGGATTTAAAGTTACGTTGACAAAAATAAATCCAGATATGGAAAAAATTAATGTTTTCAGCTACTGAAGAAAAATTGAAGGGCGGAAAAAGAAACTGGTGTTGACTGCAATAAGTGTGACGGCCATTTGTGGTCTGTTGAGGATATCCAAATTCATGCAAAGGTAAACAAAATTGTAAATTAAAAGAATTCAGAATAACAAATTGATAAGTTTTGACATAGAGAATTATTCTATTATTTAATTTGAGCCCAAATATATAGTTTAATTGGTAGGTAGAAATTTTTAGGTAGAAATATTAGGTGATCTGAGATGCATGCCAGGAACAAATAAATAACAGACATCACATAACTATGTAATGCTTAACATAAATTATCTTTTGACAACCTTGGTCAAGGTAAATATGCAAACTCTGCAGGGAAGCCAGAGAGGTATACCTTCTAAAGGATTCAGAATTTTGAGCATGAATGTTGCAGATCCAGCCCCAGTCTTTAATCTTTTCACTATAACTGGAAAGTTGATGACATAATCTTTCTCACCCATGATCAGAAGTGCTGGAACTGTAACCTTCACGTCACTTAAGCCAGCTTCCACATTAAGACTCCTGCATAAATAGTCCAAATGTATGTAATGTAGTAGTAAAAAAAAAAAAAATTAAAAGTTAGCTAAATGACTTGTTGAATATAACCTTAATGTAATGTTATAGTCTTATATAAAAATAGCGTTAGTTTGAGAAAAAAAAGTTTGCAGTAGCATTACATTTCACTTTATAAACATCTGCACACCACTTCTTCAGTTTTAAAAGAAGGAAAATGGGAATCTGTTGTGTTTACCTGTAAGGAACCTGTATCTGAATCCAGATTTTTCATACAAAGATGCATAGGTCGCAAGATCTTCCTCAGAGAACCATGGTGGTAGAGGAGTAGATGGGTCAAACAAGTCCATGATGTCTTGATCATCAGCTGCTATTGGATCCTCACTTCTAGAGAAGAGAGTGTAGATGTTCCTTATCACTGATTTCAGTGGAAAGCGGCAAAATCCACTTCTGCCCTCCCAGGCTCCTGAAAATTGGACTCAGTCAATAATTACCTCTAAAAACTAGGTAGAGATATAAAAATTAGAGAAAATAAGCTATGAACAGATGAGTAGGTGCAATGGTGTAAGATCTCGTTACGTTCACATAAATGAGAATAATTTATTTAGTGGGAGAATCATATGCAAAATTCTCCTATACCAATAACAGTCACGCATTGCGAGCGATATTAGTCATTGATTCAGTGAATTGGAAGACACTTGTGATCTCTCCAGAATAAAAAAAAGTATAAAATGATTTTACAAATCACCTTGTATGATAAATTTGTGGTTGATTGAGAGTGTAAAATTACATAACCATTAAACTTTAAAAAGTTATGATACAAGTTGGAATTTGCACCTGCCAGTCTGCCACCTAGTAACATAGAAGCCTTTGGGGAGAAGGTGGTTTTGGATAGCAGAGGGACCAGGAAGCATGAAAGGAATGCCTAGAGTTATGATAGCAGCTACTCTTTCTGGATGCACGGCTGCTGTAAGATATCCTGGGATTGCACCAAAATCCGTGCCAACAAGGAAAGCCTAATATAAACAATTGAAAAACACATGCAAATGCAATTAGTTAACCTTTTCAACTGAGTCACATGCAAGCTAAAGCGTAATTTCAATAAGCCAAAATATCATAAGAAATAAATTAACACATCCCCAGATACCATGGTTTCTGTTTTTTTTTTTTTTTTTTTTTTTGTTATGGTACTACTTCTCTGTCTATTTGAGCTTGGGGCTGCATGTTGAAAACCTGAACCGAAAGTTCACAACTTGGGAATAGAAATTTTAGCCATACATTTCGTAAAGGTAATTAAAGGTATATTTCACATACAAGACTGATAAATTCACAAGACATATATATACTGTAACATATCTAGCTCCTTCCTTACCTTGGAGATGTTCAAAGCATCCAAAAGGCCTACAATTTCATGAACCAGATCAATCATGGTTTCTTTTTCAGGCTCTGCTGGTTGCTGAGAGAGTCCATAGCCTCTGAAATCAAAGGCAATAGCCCTATATTGCCACAACAATCATTTGGTGCCTCCATATGTACCAGATCTCTGGGAATCCATGCAAGAATACCACTGCTTTGGAGCCTGCACAGACAAACACAAAGATCATTAATAAGAAGTAGATATATGCAAATGACTATGACTATAAAATAGTATACATCCCAATATATAGGTTGTCTTCAAGGAATTACCACTTCCAATCTCTGCCACGTGCAGCTTCAGTCCCTTCACTTCCACCTCACTGTGCTGGATCTTCTCCATCACAACAAGAAGGTAAGAACAAAGGGAAGAGAAAAGTTGTGAATATCAAGGCCAAATCGAGTGACTGTGGTTAGACTAAATTTTGTAATACTTATATCCTTCTAAAGGCTTAAATATGTATTGGTGCTGAAATGATTAAATTTTATTTTTGGTTTCTAATAATTTTTGTATTGTTTGTCTCTGATAAATTTAAGATCTTATTTTTTATCCTAAATTTGTTTAAATAATGTTTAAACATTGAAATAAAGTGATTTAAATAGTGTTTTAGGAATTAGAAAAACTAACTTTTAAATTTATAAGTGACTAATAACAACAAAAATGTAATTATTTATCGAGGACTAAAATATATTTAATATGTTTTATTTTAAAATAACAATACATTTTAAAATAACTAAATGTTGTCAGAGTCTCAGATGTAATTTCGTATCTGTAGGAAGAATTAGGTAAACTCCTAGCCAATTGTAACATTTCAAACGAATGAGTTTAGACCGCAAATTTCTGAAGAGTAATCTGTCATTTGTTACTGCCACTTCCTCAAGCACAAAGTGCAGATTTAACAAAGGAATGATCCTTGTTGGAATATTCCGCTTTAATGCTTGGTCCAAATTTCTAGGTGCTGGAAAGGGGAGTTTTGATTTGGGCCAAATTCTCGAGGGTATTGACCTCGACCCATTGCATGTTTAGGGAACATAAATTCTTAAACCCACTTCCTCTCTATAAATACGGCATTTATAGATGGAGGATGGTGACCTAGACCCTGAGAGAGATATTGAGAGCATAGAGAAGAGTGAGCTTCCTGTGAGAATCTCCGAGAGGTTGAGAGCAACCCTTGTAGAGAGAGAGAGAATTCCCTCCATTGTTGGTGAGGTAGAGCGTGACTCCGGCGAAAGGATGTTGAGTGTTTGTAACCATTATTATTGATATAGTGGATTATTTCTGGACAAGGTCCCGTGGATTTTTCCTCTTTGAGGTTTTCTCCCATGTTAAGCTATATTGTTGTGTTTTTCTCTCCTACTCTTTCTCGTTTTGATTATTCACGTTTCCGCACATTTTACACTGTTTGATTGTTAGATAGAGTTGAGTCTGTGAGACTCCCTTGTTTACTATTAGCTGGAAAAGGCTAACGCACCCCATTATCCACAACAATCCTGAAGTATAATATATCTACATGTAAGTGAAAGCTACTTGGTTTAAGTTTATAAATGTTAGGGACTACATGTCCAACCCCAAAAATTATAAAATACTAGTATTATTTAAAATAATATTCTAAATATATTTTTTTAAGAGTTAGATGGTTTTTAATTTGTCTATTATGGTTGAATGGGATTTTCTTCCTCTAAAATTAACCATCAGTTAGTTTGGTTCTTACTACAACCAATGGTACCTAATATCCTTTTGTCTCATAATAAGTAATTAGTATTAATATGAAAAATATTTTTTTATAGTTCAAAACGTTATCTAAAACGTTTTAAGGGTGAAAAATAAAATACAAAAACTAAATTATACGAAAAATATATTTAAAATTAATGTGTTTTGGGGGTTTTAACCCCTTCATTTCATACACACACAAAAAAAAGAAGAAAGAGTACTATTTAATTAGTTGGTCGATTTGGTCTCTTGGTCCTTCATGCATATAAACAGTATGGATAAAATTGACTTATGTAGATTAACCTCAAGCACTAAAATGATTAAGAGTGTTAATAACACTCTTTTGAATACACTTTATTATTAGCTTAAATTTACTAAAAATTAGAAAATTATTGGTGAAACTTATTAATTTTTTTATCCCTAAAAATCAAAACCAAGTACTGGGGGTTACAATAATTCACACTCAATCAATTGAGTTAAACTTTTTTTATGTGAAACTTATTAAATAAGATATGAGACTCAATTTTTTTATGATTTCTAATAAATTTTAGTTTATAGTAAAAAATATATTAAAAAAATGTGATAAAGAATATGTTAGTAATATTTCTCTTTTCTTTGTGAATAATATTTTTCTCAATTGATTGACACTAAGTAAATTTAGAGACCATATTTACTTTTTGATAATGTTAAGAACAAAATTAATCATTAATACCAATAAAATTTAATGCTACAATTTAAATTAATTGACACAAATGAGAAGCAAACATTTGGGAAAAAATAAATTCTATTAAAAAATATATAATTCATATTGATAAATGAAGAAATAAAGTATAACACTTCCTATTTGGTTTGAATTTAATAGATTTTAGGAGACCTATGTTTCATGAATTTGATTATATTTTCGAGAATAATATTTCTGATAATGTTATTACTGCATAAAGAAATGTTTGGTACATACTTATGATTCTTGGGAATGTTTTTAAATTTAATTTAATTTTAAAATAAAGTATTAAATTAATAAATAAATGAAGTTGAATAAGAAAAAAAATGAGAAATTATTTTAAACATTCTCATGGGAATGTAATATTTTCAACTCTTTACATGAGAATGCAAAGATAGAGAAACAAGTACAATATGAATGCTAGGAAATGAGTTATACTTGAAAATATTATTTGATTACCTTTTAATAAACATGAAAAATATATTGTCATCTCCATATTTTTTGGAATCTAATAAGACTCCGTGAAACAACGTCCCTTAGAAAAAAAGTTGTAACTCAGGAAATTAATTTAATCATTTAACTCGTACGTGAATGTTATCTTAACGTTACCGAGCAGAAAAATATAAATTTTAAACTAACAAATATTAAATAATAATTAAGGAAATTTAATTATTTATATTAACCATATTTTCATAATCGTTAAGTTATTTATTGATTTCAAAACTGATTATTCATAATGCTACTAAATTAAAATTTTATTTGCAAATAAATTAATGGTATTCAATTTTTCAAATATCATGAGATAATATGATAAACATTTACTTACAATTTTTCAAAGTATATTATATGTTAAATTAAATTTATTTAATGAAATATTAAATAATTTAATTTTTTCATAAAAAATTATAGACCTAATTTAATTGATAAGAACATTATATTCCTAAGTCGGTTGAATAAAATTATTATATGAAAATGAAAGAAATAATTTTACGAAAATATAACTTGATTTTCACTCCATTTATATCTAAAAAGAGAGCTAAGGGGATAAAGTATTTGATCAATTTATTATTTAAATTTATTGGAGACTTAAATTTGTCCTAAACTTTAGACAGAGAATAAAGGCTAAGGAAATGAAAAAGGAGATGAAAGATACCAAAAAATGAATAGCAAAAAAAAGAAGTGGAGTTTGGTGAACGAAGTGCTTCGCAAAAGCCATTATGAATCCGTGTACATTCATTTTTACACTTCAATAGTTACATGCCTACTTTTTTTGCACATAAAAATGATAGAGAAAGTGTTTGATAGATTGAGGAGAATGGAAAAATAGACAAATAGGTGTTGTAGTCTATCTTTCACCAAAACTTTTTGTTCTTCAGTATCTGCCTCTTTTTTCATTTCTTTTCTCTACAACATAACAACAAAAACAAAGTACATTTGACTATTCATATTTTAGGATAGTTCATAACAAACTATCCTTGAATGAATATTTTTTTAAAGAAATATTCAACATAAATAAATATATAATGATTATTTTTTAATAATAAAAAGTAGATATATAAATTTTATCTATGTGTATTCACAAAAATATCATATAATGATTTAACTCTTGTATTCTTTTGCTTGTTGTTTTTCAAAGAGGAAATTATCACAATTATTCAATTTGACAACTAAAAAAATAAAATCATGTTAGAAATATAGGAAGGAGAAATTGTAAAAAGAAATAAAGAAATGTTGCATCATGGTAGTAACTACTGCCCTTGAAGCAAAATTTTGGCAAACCTCAAAAAATGTCTAGAACAACAAAAAAGAAAGAAAGGAAAAATAGAGGAAAGAAAGAGAGAAAATATGAAAGTAGGCAAAAACTCTTAATATCTACAAACTCAAGCTATTGTTACACGTTATATGATATATTGTGCATAATGAGCAATCTGTTAACTATCAATTAAGGATAACTTTAAATTTTTTAAATCAAAATCCGATATTATAAAATGACTAATAAATCCATTTAAATATCAAAACTAACGTACGAAAAAGTTGATAACAAAGTAAACTTTAAATAAGAATGACATAAAGATATTTTATATAGGAGATTAACATAATGTAATATGCTAAAAAAATGACAATTAACATAATGAAACGTATTTCTCATGAAATTGATTTTTTTTCCAATACTACCCACATTCATCTCCTTTTATATTTCAAAATACTCCACCTTTCTTCTTTTATATACATAAAGATTTTTAAGTATAATTAAAAATATTATATAATGTAATTAATATAAAATTTCAAATATTAAAATTAAAATATAGTAAACATAATATACATAATAATTATAAAGTAATTTTAGTGTATTATCATTTTTATATTATAAATTTTAAAATTAAATAATAAATTATTTTCATTTTTAATTTATTTTTAAAATTAAAGATGCATAAGTATAAAGCTTCATTTATCGTGTTAATATTATACTATATTGCGTATGTGTTTCAACATTCTACATGTTTTTCGTGAGGCCAATGATTGTGCGGGTGTAGTTGCCAAGAAAGGGCCTTCTTTGAATAACCACTTGATCATCCTTCTGTGATGCCCTTTTTTCGGCAGCACTTGTAGCCTACTATATAGTTGGAACACTACATATTAACATGTACTTTCCATTTTTTTTATTGTTGTTACTGCTTCCGTTATTAAATACAAGAGTGTTTTAACTAATTTGATTTTTTTAAATAATTAATTTAGTTAATAACATTAAATTTATTAATAATTAATATTATTTTCCTAAAATTCTCTTAAAAAAATTTCAAGTTCGTCATCTTACTCTTTTCATTTAATTATTTTCTACCTAATCAATTAAGGATTTTTTTACAAAATAATTCATACAAAAATAATATTATAAAAAATGACAAAAAATTAATAAAAAAATCTTATATCTAAGAAGGTAGTGTTATACTACTTCTGAATGAATAAAAAAATACTATCAATAAATGTATTATTTATTCATAATATATTATATGTAATAAATATCATAAATAATATATTATAAGTAAAGTTTACTGTCCAAAACCATTAAATACTATATTAAAGTTTTCGGTTACAAAATACTACTATATAAAAACTATATTTATTAATTAAATATAATAGTAGTCAAAATATTAAATATAAAAATTAAGAAATAAATTACTATATGTATTTATATATTATTTATAATTACTAACATGTTGTTAGTTTGAGTGGTACCCTACTCATATATATTAAAAAGTCTTGAGTTTGAGTTCTTAGAATGAATACATAATTGATTGAGAGAGAAGATTCCACCAAAAATGATAGCAGATTTTTCAACGAATAATATATAATCATAGAACACTAGTTATTTACAATAACGATCATAGAAACATGAAAAGTCTCTTTGAAAAGCTTCTTTCTCAATTTCCTCTAGTCATTCCTTGGTCTTTTGCCATAGTTATCATCTTTCATCATGTTAGTTCTGTGAGTCTACCAAACTATGAAAGTATCCCAGCAGTGATTGTGTTTGGGGACTCTATAGTGGATACGGGTAACAATAACTACATCAACACCATAGCAAAATGCAATTTTCTACCATATGGTAGAGATTTTGGTGGAGGAAATCAACCAACTGGGAGGTTCAGCAATGGTTTAGTCCCATCAGACATCATAGGTACAGACGAAAATCATTGCACTATGTTCATATACATAATAGAATTAATGAACATGGTCTTATTCAATTTCTTAACAAATTTCATTTGGGTTTTTTCAGCTGCAAAATTTGGAGTCAAGGAGCTTTTGCCAGCTTATCTTGATCCAAAATTGCAACCTCAAGATCTCCTCACAGGTGTAAGCTTTGCATCTGGTGCTAATGGATATGATCCTCTAACTTCTAAAATAGCAGTAAATTAACTGTCCCTACCTAAAACCTTACATTCATATATATATATATATATATATATATATATATATATATATATATATATAT